>JANAVB010025400.1:4513492-4518492 GCA_029216955.1 Iris pallida | reverse complement strand
AAAGGCCCTAGAAAGTTAGTTAGGGTATTGTATCACCCCACATTGGTCTCCTATGCTAAAGTCATCATTTGGCTAGGTGTCCAATCAGAAAGTCGTGTTGCACCACTAGTGTTTTAGTGTTTAACTTAGTGTAAAAACTAAGTTTATCTATTTATTTCTACAGTGATGAGTCACCAGGCATCTATAGCATTTTTATTGCTGCTTTGCTTTGCTAAAGGCAAGTACTTCTACAAACTTTACATACTGTTATAACCATAAACGGTGATTTCCAACATGTAAAATGTTGATCCATGGGGTAGCAAGTTAAAACTTCACATGTTGTATTACTTTCAGTCTCTACCATGCTTAGGACAGTTTTCATATCTCTCACATGTTTAACAACGGGTTAAGGGAAAACTATCAGTAGTGTACGTGATCATGCCCCCCTTCTCCGTATGTATTTACCGAGCACTGTTATATTTTATATGTAACTTTGTCGTATGTCTGATCCCGCATTTGTGTATGGACATACACCGATGCCATTAAGGGTACATATGTACACTTCAGAAAATTGATATGTACCACTGTACATCCTGATTACCTATTGACTGATCACTCACCTACTACAGTTTTAAACTTTAAAACAATTAATTATTACCATGATAAAATGTATAAAACTGGATAAACATGATATGTCATTTCTTTCCATCACATGATCAGTATTATATGTTTGTTAGAATCAGTACTTGCTCCCGTCCTGACAGGATAACGTTGTAGGTATACTTACTGAGGAGGAGTTGCTCTGTGACTCATATTATGGAGTTACTGCCGAGGTCCAGACTTTGTCTTACGAGGATGTACCTACGGGGAAACTCGTCTAGTTGTCTATTTACATTTTGGACTTTTGAGAGTAGTCATGTATTAGACTATGTTTTTGTGACTGGACCTATATCCAGCTTTACATTTTGGACTTGTACTTGGACTTACTATTATATGAGATGACTATTGTGTTTGGAGCATTTATGACTCTTTATTACATATAGAACTGTTAGCACATTTTAGTCTTATCTTGTTATCTTTAGAACAGCTTACTACGCTTTATCTCAAGCGTAGGCTGGACATGACTCGGCCCGGCCCAACAATTTGGGTAGCGGATCGTGACATATTTTTAGTGGTGGCCCACGCAGGTCCTGACTAAATTGTTTGGTTACATCATTGTACCAAGCATGCCTGCAATTAGGAACTTAAGGTAATTAGACAACATTAGGAATGACGCTTAGAACACCTAGAGGAATACTAGGACTGCAACATAGGAAACGCATCACATGCTCGCTATTACAATTGGATTTTCTTGTTATTCATGATTGTTTACTTAAAGAGTCCTTATAAGTCCTTTTTTATTTATTTATTTAGATGGTGCTCACCCGTTCATCCCAGTATGTCACACCTGAGAATGGCACACTTCCTATCCTGTCGGTTGACCAATTGACCGATACACCTCCACCTCCACCTCCACCTACCATATTCCCCCACTCCACAAATCCACAAACCCAAATGCCTCCACCACCTTCCACATCACAGTCCCAGCAGGACCCGATACTCCCACCACCACCTATTACTATACCTACCCAGGCTTCCGTCACACTCGACGGGAACCAACTGCTTACTCTGATCCAGGGGTTCCTAACGACCCATCAGGAGCAGACCCCCCTACTTCGCCAGAGCATGGAGCGTTCTGAGGAACGTACCGTGGTCCCACCACCTGTAGAGCCACGGCAGAGAGCAGGGACAATCAAGGACTTCATGGGTCTGAACCCCAAGGAGTTCTTAGGGACTGAGGGCTTAGTTGTAGCAGATGACTGGCTAGACTCGGTAGAGAGGAAGCTCCTTGGAGCTAGGTTGCCGAATGACCTCCAGGTCGAGGCAGCGGGATTTCTGCTGATAGACTTGGTAGGAATTTAGTTCCGGAATGAGCCGCTATTCGCGAGAGGAAAGGCCACTTGGGATCAGTTCAAGACCCAGTTCAAGAAGAAATTCTTTTCGACCACCGCTAGGGTAGCCATGGGGCTACGATTCCAGAACATCCAGCAGGAGAACCGTTCTGTTGATGAGTATGCAGCGGAGTTTAGTCATTTGAGCCGTTTCGCTCCTAGTCTAGTTGCAGACCCTGAGGAGATGACGCGTAGGTTTTGCCATGGTCTAGTTCCAGACATTGGCATTCTTATAGTGGCGAACGGTACGACTGACTACTACCAGAACCTAGAGTTGGCCCGGAGCATAGAGGAGCATCTTCTGTCTTGCAAGAGGTCGGCTTCTGTACACCTCGAAGGACCGTCCAAGCGTCAGGCTTTCCAGCATAGAGCACCGACGCCGCACCAGCAGACATACCGTCCTCCTACATCACATCATCCAACCCCACCAGTTAGATCCCCGGGACCCCGACAGCAGCAGAAGGGAGCTTTGTGTGGATTCTGTAAAAGGCCAGGCCACGACATTATCGTCTGTAGGAAAAGGTTAGGGCAGTGTTTAGCTTGTGGGTCTGCCACCCATCAGCTTCGGGACTGCCCAGTAGCCAAGGTACCTAGAGGACCGCTTCCGACTCAGCAGCAGAGGTTTGGGCAACATCTGCTGCAGCAGAAGGGACCCTAGGGGAAGACTTATATTCTGGCTCTTGAACCGGAGCCGGAGCAGGTCTCAGAGCCAGATTATTTGGCTGATGTCATCACAGGTCATGTTTATTGCATACTTTTCTAGCTCTATGTTTGTTTGATTCCGGTGTATCTCATAGCTTCCTGTCATTAGAGTTTTTGCATAAATACCACTTAGTAGCTACACCTACCGAGGAGATGAGTAGAATAACGGGAGGCGGACCAGTGTCCATTAGAGCTATCTATAGATGCTCTATTACTATAGCGGGAGAGAGTTTAGGGGATGATTCTTTGTGATGCCACTCCCCGGATATGATATCATATTGGGGATGGACTGGCTTAGTTATGCCCATACAGCTATAGACTGTCATGAGGGTAGTATTCTGTTCAGTCCCCCAGGCACGGCACCATTCAGTGTCAGGAGGACAGGGCCGGAGATCAGCCTAGATCCGAACTGTTGTGCGACAGTTGGGGATATAGCACCGCCACACCCTATCGTTAGGGAGTTTATGAATATATTCCCAGAGGATCTTCCAGGACTTCCACCTGACAGAGATGTGGAGTTCACTATAGATTTAGTACCGGGTTCATCGCCAGTATCCCGGGCTTGCTATAGAGTGAACCCCAAGGAGGTCGCAGAGATGAAGGAGCAGATTGATGACCTGTTGAAAAAGGGTTTCATTTGATCTAGTGCTTCTCCATGGGGAGCGCCAGTGCTCTTTTTGCCTAAGAAGGATGGTACAGTTCGATTGTGTATTGACTACCGGGCGTTGAATACCATCACCATTAAGAACAAATATCCTCTGCCCAGGATAGATGATTTGTTCGACCAGTTGAGTGGGGCGAAGGTGTTTTTCAGGATAAATTTGAGATCCGGGTACCACCAGGTGAAAGTTAGGGCTGCAGACATCCAGAAGACGGCGTTCAACACGAAGTACGGGCAGTACGAGTTTTTGGTGATGTCATTTGGTCTCACAAATATGCCAGCTGTCTTTATGAACTTGATGAATAAGACACTTCACCAGTATCTGGATAAGTTCATCGTAGTATTTATTGACAACATCCTGATATACTCGAAGACGCCGGAGGAACACGCAGAGCACTTACGGATAGTTTTGGGGATTTTGAGGCAGGAGAGATTGTATTCCAAATTGTCGAAGTGTGAGTTCTTTTTAGACCGAGTGGAGTTTCTTGGCCATGTAGTCACTGGAGAGGGGATCTCAGTGGATCCCAGAAAGATTACTGCCGTTGAGACATGGAAGGCTCCGATGTCAGTTTCATAGATCAGGAGCTTTCTGGGTTTAGCCAGCTATTATAGGAAGTTCGTCCAGGACTTTGCTAGGATAGCTGAACCCATGACGAAACTGACACGAAAGGATGCAGAATACATCTGATCAGAGGACTGCCAGGCAGCATTTGAGGAGCTGAAGAGGAGGCTGAAGACCGCTCCAGTTCTGATATTACCTTCAGGATCTGGAGATTTCACCATATACAGCGATGCTTCGGGAAATGGGCTAGGATGTGTCCTACAGCAGCATGGGAAAGTGATTGCTTATGCATCTAGGCAATTACGAACTCATGAGCGGAACTATCCTACCCATGACCTAGAGTTAGCTGCGGTGATCTTTGCACTCAAGTTATGAAAACATTACTTATACGAAGAGCGTGTGGAAATCTTTACTGACCACAAAAGCTTGAAGTATGTGTTCACATAGAAAGAGCTGAACATGAGGCAAAGACGATGGTTGGAGTTGATGAAGGACTTCGACATCGATTTACAGTATCACCCCGGGAAGGCAAATGTGGTGGCGGATGCGCTGAGCAGGCATCCGATGGCATGGTATCTGATGTTAGATCGGCATTTGCGGGAAGATCTGGAGAAGCTCGGTATCGAGATAGTTCGGCCAGGATCAGTGATACAGATGATGGCGCTTGACATTCAGTCAGGGTTGATGGAGCAGATCAAGGAGGCACAGTCTACAGATGAGAGCCTTCACAGACTTCGAGCCCAGGCTTTAGCTGGATTGCTGGATGACTTCACCGTAGCAGAGGATGGATCCTTGAGGCATGGCAGCCGATTTTGCGTACCGAAGGGAGAGCTGATAGAGGCAGTCTTACAGAAGGCGTACCGATCGAGATATTCTATTCACCCTGGTGCCAACAAGATGTACCGTGACTTGCGGAAACATCTTTGGTGGCACGGGATGAAGAGAGATGTATCACGTTTTATTTTGAGATGCCTAGTTTGCCGGCAGGTCAAGACAGAGCGCCAGAGGCCAGCTGGTCTATTGCAGCCGTTACCCATTCCTGAGTGAAAGTGGGAACACATTATGATAGACTTCGTCTCAGGGCTTCCTCGTTCCCAAGGAGAGA
>JANAVB010025400.1:4453492-4508492 GCA_029216955.1 Iris pallida | reverse complement strand
ACTATTATATGAGATGACTTTTGTGTTTGGAGCATTTATGACTCTTTATTACATATAGAACTGTTAGCACATTTTAGTCTTATCTTGTTATCTTTAGAACAGCTTACTACGCTTTATCTCAAGCATAGGCTGGACATGACTCGGCCCGGCCCAACAATTTGGATAGCGGATCGTGACACTTCTCTGGTGGGATTACATCATCAGCAGAAGGAACATCAGTATGCGTAGCCACATATTTGTCTAGCTCTAACTCCTCTTCAGCCACCCCCTGCATTAATGAAGATTGGAAGGATGACAAGGGTCCCACTGGTGGTGTTGAACGTAGGGTCGTTGGCGCACTAGCGGTCCTTGTCTTAGCGCTTGGTGCTGGACGTGGAGTCGTTGGCTCACTAGCGATCCCTGGCTTAGCGTTTGGATGTCGATTTGTCCTGGGAAGACGAATGACCATCGGCTTAATAGAAGGATTGATCTCATCTGATTATTGTTGGCCGACACTTGGCAGCCTGATTGTCATGGGCTCCACAGTGGATATTATCGGCCCCTGGCTAGACCTTAGGAGTCGGATCACCATCTGCTCCTTTTGTGCAGTGAGCACCGGTAGACTAGTTGCTTCTCTACGCATAGTAGCTACAAGAGGTGCAATTCTGCCTAGTTTGCGGGCCTGGAGATGGATCTTCAGAGGTTCTTCTGATCCCATTATAGCCTCTGTCTGCTCTTGAGCATCCTCTTTGATCAGGTGCCTTTTCGATTTCTCATACAAGCAAGAATCTGAATAGTAGGATTCAACCCCTTTGAAAGGATCGATGTCGGCGAATTTCGTTCTTACGAAGCCGTGCTTGTCGACATATTTAAAGCACTGGTGCAATGTGGAGAGCACGATCATATAATCGTGTATCCACGGATGCCCCAGGAGAATGTTGTAGGACGTATCTGCGTCTATGACGTAGCAAGTCACTTCCGACTGGAGGTCGCCAATTTGGCATTTCAAGCAAATCTCCCCAATAGGATAGCTTCTTCCTGAATTGAAACTGCTGATGGCGGTGCTGGTTGGTGTCAGTCGATGCATAGGGATGCGCAGGAGGTGGAGCAAGCTCTTCGGAATGATGCTTATTGAAGGACCGGGATCAATGTGCATCCGATCCACCTTGACGTTGCCGACGTATCCAGTGTAATACAGGGGGCGATCGTGCAGGTTGGGCTTGATGAGCATATCCTATGGAGTGAACACGATGTTGGGCATTGCACCTGTACAAGCGTTGTCCTGGAAATCCGCTGGCGAGCTCTCCCCTGTAAGCTTGACCTGAGCCAAATAAGCGTATGCATTCTGGAGTGCTTCGCTCAGTGCGACGCGAACATCCTTGAAGAGTCTCAAGAGCTCATATAATGATAATTTGGCTGGTGTGTTGGCCAATTGTGCCAAGATGTCAAAATTGTAGGGCCTCTCCAGCCCCTGAGGTACGTCTTTACGGAGCGGCTTGTCAAAGTGGGTCTCCTTTGGCTTGGTCTTGTCGGCCGGCGGAGGCTGAGAAGTTCCTGGGGCATCAGCAGTGGCCGGCTGACGTTCTTCAGCCGAGTTACCCGGTATAGATTGAGATTGTGCACCGGACCGGGTGACGACAGCTGTTGCTTCTTCAATACCGGCTGAGATTGTGTGGCAAGACTTAGTCTTCCCGCCCTTCTTCTTGCCGGTAGGAGATGATGCTGACTGAGTTACTTCAGGCACCAAGTCCGGGTGGATCCATATGACCTCCCCACTTGACGTGGTGAAGGGCACCAGCCCAGTTGTCTGGTCTCGAGGAGGTGGAAGATTAGTGACCTCCATTATAACCTGGGGGATGTGTACTACGCCATCTTGAGTCTTCGTTGGAGGGAAGTTGTCGAATTAGACCAACACCATATTGGCAGCCACGGTTATCTCTTCGAAATCAATGGCCAGAGCCTTGGAATCGATGAGGTTCTGGATGTACCGCTTTAATTGGAAGCAGTCTTGAGTAGCGTGGTGGACGTAGCGGTGGAAGTGACAGTACTTCGGGTTCTCTATCTCTGCAGGTCGAGGTTTACGTCTCGGCGGAGGGAGTTGAATTCTATCTCCTTGCAAGAGCATGTCAAAGATGGGCTTGACATGGCTATCATCGAAGGAGTAAGTCACCTGAGGCCACTGCTTCTCTACCTGCTTTGGTTCAGGCTTCTGGGCTGTATCGGCAACCATAGCCTGCTTGCCTTTGGTGTCCCGGTTGTTAGAGGAACTACCGCCGTTGTTGTTGTTGGCATTAGGGCGTTTGCCCTTATCCTCTCCAGCCGAGATATGCAATCCCAGTTGACGAGCCTTCTTCAATTTTGCTTCTGCGCTAGTGGCACTGATGATGAAGATCTTCCAGTCCTTAAATTAACTTTCGGCCATCCAGAGGTTGATTGTGGGGAGCAACCTCTTTTGGCAAATCTCAATTAAAGAAGAGTCCGGGTTACCGGAGGGCAATTTCATCGCGGTTTGGCGAAACCGCTCAATGTAGTTCCTCGTCAGCTTTTTTTCTTCTTGAACAACATCCATGAGGGTTGACATTGTCACATCTTGTCCCACCATGTAGAACCTTTCCAGGAACATATGTTTAAAGCCGACAAAGGAATGGATGCAGTTATCCGACAAGTTGTGGTACCAGTCGAACGCGACCCCCTCTAACGCCCCAATAAACAATCGCGTGAGGATGGCGTCGTCATGCGGTAGATGGTCTATTGTGACCTCGAAATAGGTCATATACCGGCTCGCAGAGGTCTTTCCGTCATATGGATTGATGTTGAATGGTTTGTATCGTGGAGGGAAGGGGACATCTCTCCATGCAGCGGGATACGGCTGTCGTATCCTGAGGTCCTGAGAGATTTCTCGGGCGTGGAATATTGTACGGAGCTCCTGGACTTCTCTTCTCGCCTCCCTAGCCTCTTCTGCAGTAGTGGGAGCCGACATTTCGGGTGGATTATCGCTCGGGGTTGGCACGGTTGTGTTTGAGTCCGCATTGACAGCGGGACCCAAGCTTGTTTGGCCAGGTGTCCTTCCTTGGAGAGCCGGTAGGGCCGTCTTGATCTCGTCCACTGACTTAACCAAGGTATGAAGTACGGCCTTGAGAGTGTCGAGGCGCTGCCGATCACTGGGACCGTCTTGATCACTCTCAGTCATAAATGTCGTTCTCACATGAGGAGAAGTGGAAGAAACTATAGAAGATGTGCCCTCCGAATCATACCCTCGCATAAAGAAGTCGTCGGGGTATGTGGGAATATTCTACTCTGGTTCGGACTCGGAGAAAGTGCCACCCCCTGCATAGGAGGTTGCCTCGTCTTGGCTCTTGTAGACATTTTCAGGGACGTCTGAGTCTGTTGGGGGGATTGTTTCTCCTGGTTCATCTTCTGGAAACATCGGATTGTTGTGGATGTTCCGAGGAGTGCTACTCCCAGCTTCAACTACCCCCAGGGATGTAGATAACAAATCTTCCAGTGTTGTAGATTTTGTCTTTGAGCGGGTACCTTGATAAACTCCTCCTGTGACGGCTGTGGATAACCGCTTAGATGAGAGTTTCTTGGCCGTGTTGGTTGAGATCATCGGGCTGGAGGTATTTATTTTCTTCCCTCCTTTGCCGATAGGGACCTTCCGGGCAGAGTTACAGGAGACGAAAGGAAGCGCCACGTCTCCCAAGCTTTGTTGTAGGACCGGTCCTGGCTGCTGCAGTCGTTGGAAGACGGACTGTCGGTCCTCTTGTACTGCTGTCTTGTTGCAGCAGCAGTTGACAATGACTTGAGTGCAGTGATGTCCATGGAAGGACTCTTTGCACACCAAGATTTTTTCTCTTTCCTTACGCTTGTGAAGAATCACATCTCGCAAGTCAAGTACATCTCGATCAACCTTTACACTCATTTTATGGGCCCGGGAATCTCGAGCGCACGAGTGTGTTGGTATCATGTTTGCTCCCTGATGCGGGGATAGTAAAAGCACTTACCCTCGATCATTGTTGGGAGACTCTTGGGAACCACCATGTCCGTTTGCCGCCGGGGGCTAGACACGGGTGGTTCTGTACAATTTCCATCAGAGGCCCGCATAACAGTTAGCGGGACTCTCTGATGGTCAGAGGTTGGGACAGCTGACTGAGCTCGACGAGCCCGCACTGTCCTAGACTTCTTCGTTCTAGCACCCGAGGGTGCGTAGTAGGAAAAGTCCAAACTGTGCCGCATAGAATCTGGCACATTCTCATTGGAGCTTCTGATGTCAGGATCGCATGAGAGGCGGTCGAAGACTGAACCCGAGACGTATAGGGCAGATGGCCGGCGGCTGGGATTGGGTGCCGCATAGGTCATTTTCCTGCGGCTGGGATTGTTGGCCGCATATGCATTCTGCATGCGGCTGGAATTGGTGGCCGCATGAGCCTTTTGCATGCGGCTGGGATTGGTGGCCGCATGAGCCTTCTGCATACGGCTGGGATTGGTGGCCGTATGAGCCTTCTATATGTGGCTGGCACCCTTATGTGGCTTCTTCCTGGACCGCATAGAGTTTCCATTTGCTCCCACAAGTCCAGCATCGTAGTGTTTTCCTTTGTCGGAATTGGGGACAGCGGGGTTCTCTGCGGCCTGAAGTGAGGCCGCTTGTGAGTCTTCTTCGCCGTCTTGGGCAGCAGAGAAAACTTATTCCAGAGCTTGGAAAGGGGCAACGGACTTGGGCCTCCACGCCCTACGGGCCTTCTTTGGGCCGGCTCGCTTCTGGATGGGGCTAGCGCTCCCCTCGGAGAGCATCTCTTCAAACGCTTGCTGGTCGAAGCGAACAACCAGCATCTGTTGTGTGGAGCCGAGTTTGGCTGCGTCCGATTGTGTCACCAACTTCTCAGCAGTAGAAAAGTTAGTCCCCAGCAGAATCACCATCGTGTTTGCCATTGATTATCGTAGAACAGAACAGTTTTATAGGAGGACTGAACTTTGACTCACAATTATAAACTCGCTTGTACAAAAGAGAGCCTAGGAACAAAACCTAGGAAAAGCAATCTAAGTACAATTGTTTAATTTAGATTCAGGGGGGTGACGGTAGAGGCTCGGGAAAGTGCTATCAACTCTGCCTTACTCCTTGGATGATCGGACGCAACCTCAGCTCCGGTGAAAAAATGCTCTCTCTCTCTGTCTGGGTGTGTGTATATCTCTCTGTGTGTCTATGTGTATGCAAGGGAATAGCACCTTGCTATTTATAGGAATTCATGAGGAATGGGATGTACAACCACGTGGCTAATTATGGGCCATATTCTTGTAACTGTGCCTCGAGAAGTGGGCAGCTGGAGATTGGTTAAGATTGATCATGATCTGTTTGTTGCACTAAATTCGAACTGTTAAGACTTGGTCAATTTCTGCCATGCGTCTCAACTGCTACTCTGTGGTGAGCCGTATGAATGATGCATCCTGGCTGAGCCGTATGAAGGACTGTCTCATAGCCGAGCCGCATGAAGGATGTATCCTGGCTGAGCTGTATGAAGGATTGTCCCATAGCCGAGCCACATAAAGAGTGTCTCATGACCGAGCCGCATGAAGGACGTCTCATGACCGAGCTGCATGAAGGACGTCTCATAACCGAGCCGCATGAGAGATGATCCATGCTCGAGCCGCATGAGAGTTGTCTTATGACTGAGCCGCAAGAAGGTCGCATAGGCGATCCGCATAAAGAATCATCTTTGGAATTTGTGAACTGTGCCAGATATCATGATGATTTTCTCGTCTTTTTAGGAGCATGTCACGTCTTGTCTTTATGTCAGAGCCATCATCTCTGTCAGAGTTGTCGCCTTTATGTCAGAGTAATTATGGCCAGCTGCTTAGGCTGATTTCGAACCGCATAAGGTTCCCTGCTATTTGTGGGACGCATGAAGCTTTCTGAGCCGCATGAAGCTCCCAGTGATTTTGAGCAGCATGAAACTCTCTAGGTTTTGAGCCGCATGAAGCTTCATGTTGATTCTGGACCGTATAGAAATTCCTATACTTTTTTCTGCTTCTACAGGCATGACTTCGGATAACAGCATCATGGTTAAATATGTTTCTCGAATTCTACTTGGACCACTCCCTAAGCATTTTGACTAACATTTTCTCCTTTATTTTACAAAAAATTGTTGGAAATATTTCACGGATTTGGCCAAGTTAAGTTCAGGAACCTATATTATCTGACGTGGCAGCTGTACACTGCAGCCATCCGTCGTATTATGGAACAAGAAAGTTAATCGCAGCCAGATGCACACTAGCGCAATAGTAACTTCATGTGACATAATTACGGAGGTATATGGTTCTTGAGTTTTACTTCGACTACGTCCTATGCACCTCGTTTGGCTTCGTACTATTCTTGGAAATATTTTGATAATCTTTTCTGGCTTGCTTGACCCTTACCTTGTCTGAATATTGATATGGATTGCTCGACCCAGCCTTAGGCCTTTGTTTCCTTCTATTTAATTGATGACTAAAATAGCCAAACCTTGTTAACAGATTATGTAGTGTAACTGTAATATGTTAATGTGTGATTGTGATGAGTATATTTTTCTTGGGGATTCATTGGGTTAATCTTGTAGGACAGATATGAGTGACTGACTATAGTGGACTTAGAAACCATTAAGAATGATTAGTTTGATAGTATATATTGATTTTTAAGGTATCTAAGAAGGAGTAATGAAATGTTATATTTTGTGACTACGAATTTAGGACTAGAATCTTGTGCTTAGATTCGAGGGTTGAACATTGTAAGATTTTGATGACCAAGTGATTATTGGTTATCTACAAACCATTTACTTATAATTGGAGGATAGATCGATATATGGAATGAAATAGAAGGAGATAACATTACGTGCAAGATCGGAAGATAGCAGGAACAAAACATGGACATATGTACATAGGTAATAAATAATTCGGTAAATGAATTAAGAGTTTGAATTTGAGGGTTTATATTCAGGAGTTCATGAGTAAAAGAGAGAATGCTCAATGCCAAGAATAGGTTTTGAATGTATAATTTTATGGAGCTTGTGATTAATAGGATAAAGATACTTAGGACGGGATAAGGAAACAAACAAATTGCTATTGAGATTAGAATTTTGGTTGATGGCCAATCATTGTTGATATATATATACGTATCTCGAGGATGACCTATATTTTAGAGTATATGTAAAGGTTCTTATTGATATAAAGATTCTAAGGGGTAAAATGACATAGTTTTTATGGAAGAAGCTTGTTGAACCTGAACCAAATGATTGTAGAGAGAAACAACATAGGTGATCACAATGATAGCAGATTGAGTACTGTAGCCATAGCAGTTGCATGTTTTAGCTTGACCTATTAGATAATTTTTAATTTCGAGGACAAAATTTTTATAAGGTGGGTAGGATGTAAGCCCCCTGAATTTAGGGCTCATTTTTTTTCAATTTTCTAAATCAATTAATTTCAATAGATATTATTATTTGATTAAATGCTCTCTACCGTGACTTGGATTTCTAGAGCGTCAGGGATGCCAGTCTCTGGAAACTTTTTTCTTTAGTTTGTAGTAGACGAGATTATCTTTATGTTGATATATCGTGTCCCACTCGAACTTATTCCCTTGTGCTCCATTTGCTTCGCGCAACTTTCGGGTCAATTTAAACCAATTTATCGTCTGCCGTAATTCGTGACTTAACTTCCAACTTAATTTTCGGGCTCGACATCGGTCCAATCCAGTCGACCCAATATATGGCCCTGGCCTGTTTTGAGTCTACTATGCACATGCCACTTGAGTGCCACCAAATTGATATCCCTTGTGCTCCCATTTCATCTATGATTTAATTGGTTTAAATTTGTTATTTTAATTAAATCTTGGCCCCAAGCTTGTCCAACTTGATCCAACACCCAATCCAAATTGGTGTGACCCTACCATGTCTACCTATACACCCCACTGATATTTTCTTATTTTTTCTCTACTCAAAAATATCTCTCTTATATACAAATATCTATTTCTCTCTCTCTATTTCAAATATATACATAATATATATCTCTCTCTCACCTCACATCACACTCTTTCCCATTATCACACACAACCCCCCTCCTGTACACGAGCAGCCTACCCCCCCTCTTTCTACTTTCTCTCTCTCCTCTCTAAATATATCTCTCTCTTTATATAATATATACACACATATATATATTATATATAAACATCTCTCTCTCTCTCTCTCACTTTATACCTACACATACATACCCCCTCTCTTTACTAGCACAACACCCCACCCCTCCTCTAACTCTCAGCCGACATACACACTCCCCACCCCCTATTCTTCCTTCTTCTTCATTAATCACACCATCACCACCACTTCCATTATTGTAATGACCCGCTCCGCCCTAGCGGAACGCCGATTCAAACGAAAAGTGCGGCGACTCAATCGAGCCGTCGACTCGAAGAGTTGCATCGATCCGATAAAGAATCGATCCAAGGCTTATATTGGCCCGTCAAGGATGAATCCAGACTTAGACTTTCAAAGATGCGCTCGGAGTATCGCTCGGTCGATGCGAACATCGCTAAGGTGGATGGCTCCGATGAACCCGTCTTTGCTTAGCCTAGACACATAACAATACGGACACTATTGATAGAATCGCTAGGTGATAACACCGCGTATGCTAATAAATGACTCAACGCACCTAGCTAAGGGAATAATCCCAATCTTGTATGCTTGATTAGAACATGGAAAAGAACTTGGAAAATGTGAGAACTCTCGTACCGCACTCCACGCTCGTGCTAAGGCACAAGTTTATATTTCGAGTTTCTTATACGTTCAATAATGAAACAATGAATGGTTTACAATAATGAAACGGGAAGACTATCGACATAGTCGTTCTGAGTAGAGTATAGCAACATTGAAAGACTTCAGGACCGATGGGTCGCCAAGGCGACTCCCATACAGGGAGTTGCATAATGTGTGAATGAATGGATCAACGAATGAATGAATGAATGAATGAATACGTGAATGAATCAATGAACGAACGAACAAGTGAAAGAAAGAAAGAAATGAATGAATGAATGAAAGATAAGAAAGGAAAGAATGGTTAGCAACAGGTATGACGGGCACGTGCAACGGGGCTCGCTACCCGTGCTGCACGGACGCAAACCTGGTCGATAACGCATTATGGCTCAGAGACAGCCTATGGCTCAAGACAGTCGTTAAGTTAAAATGATAAGACAATGCGAAATGGTCGTGGACGGACTCGTACACGAGTGAAAGGATTCCAAGGCAACGAACGACGATTTCGTGGCCGGCCTAGGCGGAATCATGGCCTACGGGCGGACAGGTGTGCGGGCTTGGGCACATAACCAAACGTGGGGCCGGTACTTCAATAGTCTATCAAGGTGTACCAGCCATCACGCTTGATAGATGAGAATACCATAAGAAAATTTCCAAATGGCTGACATGCCAGCGACCGGTGCATAAAGATTAAGTGGGCTTTGCTGGTGGCAATCCACGTGCAAGTCCTTACATTGAAACAAAGTAGTCTAAGTTAACTGAATGAAGCACCTTCTGAACAGTCTTGAATGTAACACACCAAATGATAAAGAGTACTGAAGAACAGTTTGGCAACTCTAGAGGGGGGTGAATAGAGTATATATAGAAAAATGACCAATTAAAAATAACTCTTTCACCAATAATAAATAATCAGAGTAAAGTGCGGAAAATAAAAGGAGATCAAAAGAGCATACGCAAACACAGCGATTTTAACCTGGTTTCCCTCGTGGAGGACTAGTCCAGGCCTGAGAACTCTAGCTCAGGATTCAAATCCACTATTTGTGAAATAGTAGTTTACAACCGTGCCTTTACTTCAGAAGAGCACGTCAACTTCTAACAGAGGATCGCAGTGGCGATTTGCTTGGAATTGTCCAAGCGACTTCTTCGACTCTTGCACAAGAATCCTAACTGAGAGATGCTGAGCACTCGAGACTTAGGAGGCTTGTGGCTAGTAGATGGGAAGGGTATGGCTTATTTCAGCTACAAGAGAGAAGAGAAGAGAAGATTGGATGGATTGGAATGAGAGAATTCATGCCCTATTTATAGTGTTTTTATAGGCAGAATTCGGCCAGAATTCGGGTAGGAAAATTCAAATATTTGACCGTTGGACAACTAGCAACCAGCTAACCCTAAAATTAGGGTTCCTGATTTCTAGGGGACAGAGTTCGGCCCGAACTCTGTGTGGAGGCAGAGTTCGGCCCGAACTCTGTCTCCAGAGCACAGAGTGGTTCAAAGGGGACCATTTGGGAATTTTTGGTTTGGTGGAGCTTTGGGATTTTTGGGTAGGCTATAGTCTAAGTTTCAAGAGCTCAGCATGACTCAGATTACATTAGTCTAAACTCAAAGAAAGTGTAAAATACATACTCGAATCAACTGAGACACGGAAGCTGAGCTGTCTTCTGTCTTGAGCTTAATGCAGACGTCGTGTGTCGTATTGAATTATTACAGATATTATTTAGTCAATATTGTCAATATTTGGTTGACTGTGACTTTGTGTCAACAATCTCCCCTATATTGATAATTGACAAAATAATATATGTATATTCAACATTCATACCTGGACACAGTTGATCATAGCAACATAGCTCCCCCATAATCGATGTCGAGCTAGAAATAAGAGCTCCCCCGTGATCAGTGAACGGCGCTGAGCTAGAAGAGATAGCTCCCCCGTAAAGAATGCATTGAACCTGTATAATATCTCCAAAAAGCACAAACAAGCACAGATATACGAAAGCGAAAGATATGATACTATCTAGCCAGAATATACATAGTTCTCCCCCTTTTGGCAGTTAGCAATATAGACTGCATATGAATGAAAAGATCATATAAACTGCAGTATAGACAATGAAGAGTGATGCAACCACACCAAGCAGAGAAGAAACAGTGTATGACTTAACAAAATGAGTCACTAGCATAAAGTAAAAACTATGATAATGAGCATAAAATGTCATCCACAAAACCAAGTGTCAGACACACAACCAGAGTTTGAGTACATAAAACCAAGTACTTAAATCCATAATAAACTAAATAACTGAAATCAAAAAGCATCAACTAAGATCATCATCAGTAGCAGCAGCAGATCTAGTCAATCTCCATCACGGAGCACGAGAAGGTCCTGGAGGGTCTGAAGGACCAGGGAAGGAGCGACGGAGGTCCAGAAATGCAGCATCCGGATCCATGTAACGCATGACCCATGGATCATCAATGCGATGGCCCTCGCGCTCAGGATCCTGCTCCATGGGAATGTGCAGATGATGAGACATGGAGTACCGTATATCATGCAGGGAGTTGCCAAGGGCACTCATCTGTAGAGTAGTACGATAATCCAACTGGGTCCAGCGCTCGTCCTCAAGGTTAAAATGCTCCCGGAGCATAGTCTGAATAGACTCAAGAGTGGCAGGTGGAAGTGGTGCATCCTGACCGAGTGGAGGGGCGTCAGGCTCCTCATCATCAGAATGCTCAGAAGCCTCAGGAGAGGCGACGACTGCCTGAGTACGTCGTGCCTTGGACAGGAAAGCAGGAGCAGGCAAGAACTGACAGTCATGAATAGGAATAATGAACGCACGAAAAACCATAGGAAGATATAAAGGATAAACCAATGCTCTTGGTTTCTTCCTACAATTTATCATCCAGTCCATCATTGTCCTAGGAAGATTGAAGGGGATACGATAATGAAGGTGATACAAAGCAGATATCTCAAAGTAGGTAACTTCATCAGTGGAGCCAGCTTTTGGCAAGATAGTGTTAAAAATGATTCGATGAAGTTCATAGAAATATGGGTTGAGGTGCTTGGCCATAAGTTTGCGAGGACTTATGTTAGGAGCACATAATTCCTCCTTGAAACCTTCAAGAGAAGTATAGCCAACAAATTGAAATTGACGAGCTTCCACAAGTTTATCCCAAGCATCGAGATTAAGAAGATCAAGAAAATCCCCCAACTTAGAATCATTGAAAGCAATGTCAATACCGGCAACCCAGGAATAGATGTGGGTTGCATCGAAAGTTAAATTGCAATAAAACATTTGGATGGCGCTACGGTAAATGACAAAGTTTGAGGCAACTAACTCATCCAAACATAGATCACGAAACAATGATTCATATTGAGAAAAGATTGTAAAATTTATCGGATGTCCCCCGAACACCGGACGAGTCCGAAAGTCGCTAAACCATGCATTAGACGCGTCTAGCGACACAAATAATCGTTCGTCATATGTATTCGGATTATGGGGACAAGGCGGGTTGAACAACGGATGAATGGGTTGTTGTTCAACTACTTGCTCAATTGGAGGAGGAGGATTCGAAGAGGAAGCTCCCTCAGTTCGAGTCCTTTTCCCACGATTGGGCAAGCGAGGAGCCATTTTGCAAGAAAATAGAGAACTTGAAATGGAGAGAAAGAAGGGGATATACCTGAAATCAACAACAAACAGTGGAAGAGAATGATAAGAAACCCCTTTCCCTTGATTTTGAGGAGCAATGGAGCACTTCTAGATCAAAACTAGGGTTAGGGTTTGTAGGAAGAAGGTTGGAGAGGTGAGGAAGGAGGTAATAGTGAAGGAGAGAGATGAAAACCCGAAATATAAAAGAGGGTTTTCGTTGGTCGGAAGAAATTCTGACCGTATGATCTAAACTGATCCAACGGCAGAGGCTGATCCCGACGCTGGACCAATAGGGACCGAACTCGGCCCGAACTCTGTTAGGGGCAGAGTTCGGCCCGAGTTCTGGATTAGTGGTCCAGAACTGAAAACAGGCTGAAAAGATGAAAAAAATGGTTAAGTGTTAAAAAAAATAGAGAGGATAAAAGTTTGATGAATTCATTGAAGTACATAGAGAGGTACACAAAAGTCAGAATGAACTTTAGAAAAATAAATTAGGCAATATTAAATCGAAACAAACCATATAATAAACAAGGAAATATATTGTAATTTAATATTTTGAATTTGCCATGGGTTAGCTGTAGGGGCCGGATCCCAGCTAGCGGTAGTCCTGAGGACTAGTGCACCGTGTCGCTTAGGCTTTTACGCCTTGTTGTCAGAAGGACCCTTTCGGCTTGTACCCATACCAAATTCGTCGTAAAAGAATCAAAATATACTCGATATTTACGCAGGTGAGTCTCAACTTATAACTGCTTCATCCAAAATTCTGAGTTCACGACAAAGGAAATTGAAGCGCTCTTCGGATAATGGCTTAGTAAAGAAATCTGCTAGCTGATGATCAGTGTCAATAAACTCTAAGTTAATCGTGCCATTTTGCTGATGATCACGCAAAAAGTGGTGTCTGATCTCAATGTGTTTAGTGCGTGAGTGACATACAGGGTTCTTAGTCAAATTAATGGCACTAGTGTTGTCACAGAATATAGGAATATGCATGAAAGATAACTTATAATCTTCAAGAGTTTGCTTCATCCACAGAATTTGTGCACAACAACGCCCAGCTGCTATGTATTCAGCTTCTGTTGTGGATAGTGCGACAGAGTTCTGCTTCTTGCTAAACCAGGAGACTAAAGCCTTTCCTAATAAATGACACGTGTCGCTCGTACTTTTATGGTCGACCTTGCATCCAGCGAAGTCAGCATCAGAGTAACCAATAAGGTCAAATGATGTGGACTTGGGATACCATAGGCCCACTGTAACCGTACCCTTAAGGTATCGAAAGATACGCTTAACCGCAGTCATGTGTGATTCCTTAGGATTAGCTTGATATCTAGCACATAGGCAAACACTAAACATGATATCGGGACGAATAGCAGTTAAATAAAGTAAGCTGCCTATCATACCTCGATACTTACGTTGATCAACAGGTTTGCCGCTCTCATCTGGTTCGAGTTTGGTTGAAGTAGCCATTGGAGTGCTGATTGGTTTGACGTTGTCAAGATCGAACTTCTTCAGCATGTCCTTGGTATACTTCGATTGACAGATGAAAGTTCCATTAGCCATTTGTTTCACTTGCAGGCCAAGAAAGTAGTTGAGCTCTCCCATCATGCTCATCTCAAATTCCGTCTGCATACACTTGGCAAATTCTTGACAGAGGGTTTCATCAGTAGACCCAAAAATGATATCATCAACATAGATTTGAATCAACAGAATAGTGTCTTTAAAAGATTTTATAAACAGTGTAGTGTTAATTTTCCCTTTTGAAAAACCTTTCTCAAGTAAGAAGCTACTTAGCCTTTCATACCAAGCTCTGGGGGCTTGTTTGAGGCCATAAAGCGCTTTCTTTAGCTTGAACACGTGGTCAGGAAATTTGTGATTTTCAAAGCCAGGAGGTTGTTTCACATAAACTTCCTCCTTAATAAAACCATTCAAGAAAGCACTTTTCACATCCATTTGAAATAATTTAAAGTTTTGAAAATTAGCAAAAGCACAAAGCATCCGAATGGATTCTAGTCTAGCAACAGGAGCATACGTCTCATCGTAGTCGATACCTTCCTCTTGGTTGTATCCTTGAGCTACTAGACGAGCTTTGTTACGTGTGACTGAACCATCTTCATTTACTTTGTTTCTAAAAACCCATTTAGTACCAATTATCGAGTGATTAACCGGTTTAGGAACGAGTTCCCATACTTGGCTTCTCTCGAATTGGTTGAGTTCTTCTTGCATAGCAGAAATCCAAAATTCATCATTAAAGGCTTCAGAAATGTTTTTAGGCTCTATTTGTGAAATAAAGGCAGTGCTAGCAACGGAGTCTCTTAGTGATGATCTAGTAGTTACTCCACGTGAAACTTCTCCTATTACTAAATTTTCTGGATGAGAAGGTTTGAAAGAGAATTTCTTAGGCAAACCCTCCAGAGAATCAGTTTCGGTTGAAGTATTCATTGGAGTAGAAGTTGATGGCTCAACATAATCATCAAGAGTACTTACTGTACTGTTATCTTCATCAAAAGTCATATTTGTTGACTCTTCTACAATAAGTGAGCGTTTATTAAAAACTCTATATCCCTTACTCTTGGCGGCATAACCTAGAAAGATACCATCGTCAGCTTTGGCATCAAATTTGCCTAAGTTGTCTTTGGTGTTAAGGATAAAACATCTACAACCAAAAACTTTAAAATAAGAAACATTGGGGGTTCTCCCAAACCAAAGCTCATAGGGTGTTTTCTTCGTAATGGGACGAATCAGTACCATATTCAAAATGTGGCATGCTGTACTGACAGCTTCTGCCCAAAAGTATTTCGGAAGTGAAAATTTATTCAACATGACTCTGGCCATATCGCCGAGAGTTCTATTCTTCCGCTCCACAACACCATTTTGTTGAGGAGTTCTAGGACAAGAAAATTCATGATCAAAACCATTTGCATTACAAAATTTTTCAAAATCATAATTTACGAATTCGCCTCCATGATCACTTCGGATTCGAGTAATCATGTAGCCTTTTTCGTTTTGAACTTTCTTTACAAAAACTTTGAAAACAGAAATAGCATCGCTTTTATTAGCGAGAAAGAAAACCCAAGTAAATCTTGAAAAATCATCAACAATAACAAATGCATAAAGTTTGCCACCAAGGCTAGCTATTCTACTAGGACCAAATAAATCCATATGAAGTAGTTGCAAGGGTCTAGTAGTACTTACAGAGTTGATGGAGTGAAATGAGGATTTAGTTGCCTTGTTTAGTTCACATTCGGCACATACCGTGTCCTTTTTGAATGTGATGTCAGGCAATCCTCTCACTAGCTTCTTGGTAGACAGCCTGGATATAGCATCCATGTTGGCATGACCAAGACGCTGGTGCCAAAGTAGTCGTTCGTCTTTGTGGGCATATAGACATCTACCTGCATTGTTAGTATTTATAGAAAGATAGAAAATATATATGTTGTCCTCTCTTTTCCCTTCAAAAGCAATGTCTCCTGTTGACCTATCATAGATGAAGCAACTGTTTTGTCCAAAGTTAATATCATATCCATGATCAGCAAGATGACTAATGCTGAGCAGGTTATGCTTTAACTCGGTCACTAGGCAGACATCCTTTATTACAGGAGAAGGAGGATGACCAATGATACCATTACCTATTATGTGCCCTTTGAGATTGTTACCGAAGGATACATATCCTTCTCTCTTCATCGATAGTGATGGAAAAAGATTTGCGTCTTCCGTCATATGTCGCGAGCATCCACTATCGAGAATCTACTTACTTTCAGTTGAGGAGGGAAGGTCCACCTACATCAAGAGTAGATGTGACCTTTGGTACCCGAGTTCTTGAGGGTCCTGAAAAGTTAGTCTTTGGAAACCAAGCATATATCTTTTTATCTACCAGTCTTCTAACTCTGCACTGTGGTGAGATGTGTCCATGTGATCCACAGTAGGTACAGATAGCATTTTTATTTATACTAGGAGCATGAGAGTAATATCTGTAAGCAGCAGGATGTGGATGATCATGATGTGAAGAGTTAGCATGGTTATGATGATTATGCATAGAATGAGTGGCATGGTGATGGTGTCTATGTGGCATAACATGATGATTTTGTCTATGATGTGTGACATGCTAATATTGTCTATATGGCATGGCATGATAATTTTGTCTATATGGCATATGATGATCTTGTCTATATGGCATTGCATGATGATCTTGTCTATATGGCATGGCATGATGATTCCTATGTGTGGAGTGATGTGGATTGTATCTTTGTGCATGATGATTGTGTACTGAGTGAGAATTATTCTTACGTGTACGTGGTTTGTGAAAGTTTGTGTATATAAATGCATGGTTATGTGCTGCATAAGAATAACGTTGTTGACTAGCATGAGTGGTGTTGTGCCCATGTGATTGGGTTTGAGGTTGAAGCACCTGTTTACCCAATTTGGTTTCTAATCTCTTAGAAGCAGCTTGCAATTCATCAACCTTAATATTCAAGCCATATATTTTAGTCATGGAGAATTTGTGTCTACTCTTTTCTTCAGCAAGCAACGTGTTGAGAGTAGTGATTTCTTGAGCTTGTTGCTCAATACGTGCTTCAGCATCATGTAAGCTTATTTTAAGCTTGGATACTTCATTAGTGGCATCAGTGGGTGACGTGTCTCTAACATCATCAAGAAGTAAAGAAATTCTTTGTATCTCATCTTCCAGACTTTTGATTTTGTCCTTGGCATGTTTGTATTTATCAATGACCTTTTTATGATCATCGAGTAAATCAGTAAAAGCATCGCCAAGTTCATCAAAAGAGAAGTCATCTAGAGTTTCGTTAGATACCTTGTTGGAAGTTGCCATTAGGCACACATTTGCTGTATCTTGAGGAGAGCCTTTTTCTTCCTCGGAGTCACTCGCTTCACTTTCATGCCAAATTCCTGTGTTGGCATATTTCTTTGATGAATTCTTTTTGTATGGCTTCTCATAGCGGTTGCTCTTCTTCAAGAATGGGCAGTCTTTTCGGACATGTCCAGTCTTCTTGCAACCGTAACAGGTTGGCTCTTCTTCATCATCTTCTTGTGAATCCTTCTTCCTTCGATTGAAGCGAAGGAATTTTCTGAAGTTGCGAACCATAAGAGCTTGGTCTTCATCATCCGAGTTATCGTCTTCGGTCTCATCGTGATCAGCCCTTCATCGATGAGCTTTGAGTGCGATCTCCCTGGTCTTCGGAGCAGGCTCTTCGAAGTCCTTGAGGTCAAGCTCGTGAGTCATGAGCTTACCCATCAAGGTCTCCATTGACATTGATGTGAGATCGTTTCCTTCTATGATGGCCGTCACCTTAGGGTTCCAAATCTTTGGCAACCCTCTGAGTAACTTACGAATCTTCTCGTGGTTTGAGTACTGCTTACCAAGCGAGGATAGAGGATTGATGATGTCGAGGAATCTTGTAAACATTTGAGTGATCGTCTCATTTGGTTTCATCTTGAAGGCTTCGTATTCTTGAGTGAGACGACTTATTTTAGATTCCTTGACTTGTGTGGTTCCCTCATGCGTCACTTCTAGAAGTCTCCATACTTCATGAGCAGTGGTGCATGTGGAGACCCTGTTGAATTCATTCCTATCTATAGCACAGAATAAAGCATTAATAGCCCTAGCATCTAGACTTGCCTGTTTCTTCTCCTCGACAGAATATTTATCGTGTGGTTTCTCAATGAGGTCACCATCGACAACTATCCTGACGGGCTTTTTGTAACCGTCAGTGACGACAGTCCACAGGTCAAAGTCTAGAGACTTAAGATAGAAGCTCATCCTTGTTTTCCAATATGTATAGTTAGTTCCATCAAATAGGGGAGGCCTATGAGTGGACTGACCTTCACCATGATTGGAAATCAAGGA
This sequence comes from Iris pallida, assembly GCA_029216955.1. Lineage (NCBI taxonomy): Eukaryota > Viridiplantae > Streptophyta > Magnoliopsida > Asparagales > Iridaceae > Iris > Iris pallida. Next base: position 4,490,247 of record JANAVB010025400.1, on the reverse strand, counting down.
TTGTGTGGTTGCCATGGATCAGCTCTTAGGATGTTAGTCCTTTATAAAGAGAATAGAGCTCTGATACCAATTGAAGAACAGTTTGGCAACTCTAGAGGGGGGTGAATAGAGTATATATAGAAAAATTACCAATTAAAAATAACTCTTTCACCAATAATAAATAATCAGAGTAAAGTGCGGAAAATAAAAGGAGATCAAAAGAGCATACGCAAACACAGCGATTTTAACCTGGTTTCTCTCGTGGAGGACTAGTCCAGGCCTGAGAACTCTAGCTCAGGATTCAAATCCACTATTTGTGAAATAGTAGTTTACAACCGTGCCTTTACTTCAGAAGAGCACGTCAACTTCTAACAGAGGATCGCAGTGGCGATTTGCTTGGAATTGTCCAAGCGACTTCTTCGACTCTTGCACAAGAATCCTAACTGAGAGATGCTGAGCACTCGAGACTTAGGAGGCTTGTGGCTAGTAGATGGGAAGGGTATGGCTTATTTCAGCTACAAGAGAGAAGAGAAGAGAAGATTGGATGGATTGGAATGAGAGAATTCATGCCCTATTTATAATGTTTTTATAGGCAGAATTCGGCCAGAATTCGGGTAGGAAAATTCAAATATTTGGCCGTTGGACAACTAGCAACCAGCTAACCCTAAAATTAGGGTTCCTAATTTCTAGGGGACAGAGTTCGGCCTGAACTCTGTGTGGAGGCAGAGTTCGGCCCGAACTCTGTCTCCAGAGCACAGAGTGGTTCAAAGGGGACCATTTGGGAATTTCTGGTTTGGTGGAGCTTTGAGATTTTTGGGTAGGCTATAGTCTAAGTTTCAAGAGCTCAGCATGACTCAGATTACATTAGTCTAAACTCAAAGAAAGTGTAAAATACAGACTCGAATCAACTGAGACACGGAAGCTGAGCTGTCTTCTGTCTTGAGCTTAATGCAGACGTCGTGTGTCGTATTGAATTATTACAGATATTATTTAGTCAATATTGTCAATATTTGGTTGACTGTGACTTTGTGTCAACAAGTACTTCATGCAAATGAGTTAGAAAACACGTCTACGATGTGCTAGATTCTGAGGCAAGGACACGCCCTTGACACTGAATGTTTACGAGAATCACGTTAAGTTATTACATATGAGTTGTTGACTAACTTGGTTTACTTTGGACAGGAAAGGCCGGACGGTAAGTATGGGTAAGTCGTGCATGTATTTCCATGCAAAAACTTGAATTTGGCAACACGAGATAGGTTATAAAATATGCCATGAAACTGATCCTAATGCAAGATTAGAAAGACAATGAATGATAGACGGTGCACAAAAGTAAATAGAACGTGTTTGGTAATAATAGCATTGTAGGCGAGCTAGCCTCCCCACCAGTGCATAACAATGTACCGGTAACCCCACAGTTTGCTTGCAGGACGCAGAAAACGTCATCGGGTGCGGAGCTTCCCTCGAACGTGCTAAGGTGCGGAGCTAACTCTTGGGCCTTGGAGCGTTGCAAGGAGCTGAAGCACCATATACAGGACATAATGTATCGGAACATCGCCATGAAACATTCCATGTTGTAGGCCACTTGGCACGCCTTTTATGTTTTCAGAGAGAGAGAGCTTGAGAGACTTGTAAACTTGGCCTAGCGCCACCTGTAAACTTCTTGAAAATCAATAAAGAGTTTGAATTCGCTTCAATTTGTGTTCATTACTTTCCGCTACAAATGGGGACACTCTGTGCGACTCTGTGGCCTAGCTCAAATCAGCCGTTTCTGGAGATTAGCCTTGCACGGGCGCAACCTAGGCCCATGCGGCATCACGCCTTAGCGAGGACGATCGCTCCTACGGGAGCGGGGCGTGACAGATTGGTATCAGTGCAGGGCTTTACGTCCTTGGACTTTATTTCGATTCTCTCAGTTTTGAAAGCTCGTTTTGTAACAAAAGAAGTGTACGCTCTCTCTCGTTGTGCCTTAGGATGTTCCATACAATAAGTCTAATATTTTCAAAAGCTCGTACAAGTACTCGGTTGAACGGGATTGATAGGCGAAGGCCTTTGTGCCAAACCGCAACAGACTTGAGTTGGAAGGAACGAATGCTAAAAGTTAGCAAATACAGTGCGTGCTTGAATAACCTTACGCTGACAATAGCAAACGAGTACACGAGACTGAAGTATAGTTTGAACATGATGATTATGCATACAACGTTTTGGCTAAGTTGTGCCGAGTGTCGCGCACCTAGACCTTTTGGTGCAAACGAGTTTGCGAGCGAGATCGACTATCGCTCGGACGAGAATAAGTGAGACTTAGAATGTATGTTGATAGAGATGCTACTTGACCAACGCTAAAGCGAACACGAGAATAGTTCTTAGACTTTGAGGAACAGGCGAACGCGCAATTGAACATATCGATTGGGAATCGAATGACCTTTTGAGGATTTGTAGAGTGACTTGACCCCGAGTGGTGTATGTGATAGCTTCAGAAAAGAATAAAAGTGAGTGTCGACGACTAGTCAAGTGGCTCGAACCCTGAGTGGTGTATGGACGTTATAGAAATTGTTCGAGCGGGACTAAAGGATTTACGGATAGAACGAGTATGTCGGCAAGCGATGATATCGCGCAAAGCCTTAGAACGAGTAACGCTTAGTTGGTTGCGACTTTGAGAGTCTCAAACGAGATATCATTCGGACGAATTAAGAATGCGCAGTGCAATTCGAAACGATAAAGTAAATGGGTGTGTTGGTCGAGGAAACATAGAAGATCGTGCATGCGATTTTGAGTTTATTCGAAGGAATTGAAACTTGAGTTAAGGTAAAATACCCATGGACGAGATCGAAGATAGCACGATCGGAAGATAGCGTGTATAAGAAATGTTGACTTGGAGATACGAGAATGACTAAGGATTTAAAATGGATGTTGCTCAAGGAAGAGTTAGCATGAGGCAATATGAATTGAGGAATTAAGTTGCACGACTCGAAATTTGTTGCAAAAGAAAGATCGTCAGGTTATGTACATCATCAATGGTATTGAGGCGTATCAAAGATCGATGTATGATAACTCGGGGGTACTCCGATTCGATGAATGATGATCGTGTTAGAAGTTATTATTTCAAAGGATGCTATGTTGGAGAATTTAGATAGAAATGAATGTTTGGAATGAAGAAGGGAAGTGACTTGATTGTTCGGTGATAACCACAATGACAACGATCTTGTCTTGTGCGAGCGCAACTCCAGCCTCGCACATGTGTCACGTCGGATTTGGGACGATCATTCTACGTGAGCGTTGGCATGGTGATTCATGTCCAGCGGGAATGATCGAACTCGAAATACCTTGACATGGCAATTTTGATTGCTTCGACTTGTGGTTTGAAGCGAAGGTAAATTCAAGAATTGTTAGGACTTACGATTGAAGAATAAAAAAACTTAAGGATTGAGTAGACCCAATCTGCGTATCGAAAACGAGTAAGTCTAGACTCAACGCAAGAGTTACGTCCCGATGAGGACGATTATTTTGCAGAAATGTTGACATGGTGATTCATGTCTGCCATGGATAATCAGACTTGCGTGAGATCACGGCACGACATATTGCAAGGCTAGATGACCTTGTGATCGACTACGTGAATTGGATAGGATGGATGGGTGGATTGTATCAAACACACTTGAAGAGATAGACTACGAAAATTGTTAGTGTAGACATACGATATTAACATGTCGAGGATTTGGTCGAGGACAACCTATCGTAGGATGACTTTCCTAAACGAGCTCAAACTTGGAACGGAGAATGTGTTGGTGCGAATAGGATGAACGCTGCTTGATGTTTAAAAATTTGAGTGAAGCGAACTTGGGTAGAAACTCCCGTACGAACGAACAAAATGGTTTAACCATAGGATTTGGGGCGAGCGTCGTGCAATGACTTTGCACGATGAACCGAGAATTTGATTTGTAACTATGACCTTGTGAGATGACCTAACGGATAGACGACCCTATGCCGAATGATTGAACCTGTGCGATTGACATTACAAGTATCGTCTGGACGGACGATAGACTTGGCGCAACAAGACTTAGAGTAGGACGGGGAAGTGGGAATATGCGTGAACGACAACGAGATTGGCCCCAAACGAAGTAAATGATAGGAATAGATGATGCACAAGTAAAAGTTGGGATAACGAATGGAATCATTGATTGGAAGACGTACTCGATGATAGTGCAATACTTGGTCTCGAATCGGACGGAAAGTACTTAGACTTGGTCGACCCCGCTAACAAGAAATCATACTGATTTCGTGGACAAAAATGCTTGAGAAGCGAATCGGGTCATCTCGATGATTGAGATAAACAATAGTGAGATGCGCACGAGTTCGATTTTAAATCGAAGTTAGCAAAACGATCGACAAATCAAAACTATCACGAGTAGCTTGTCCGACTTCGCTAATCGCTAAGCTTGGTTGAAATATACGTATTCGGGGGACGTCTTGAATACGTGCACGATCCAAACTCAGCGATATGATGAACTCAAATGTAGCTGCAAGTGGGTGTTGAGATGCGCAGGAATGAACGAGTGAGTTTGCCTCAGCCTACGACTCTCGTGTTTGATAAGTTACAACGCACCTCGTGCGACCATTACAGTCCCATGGCACGACAAAATAGCAACCAAGTTGAAGAAACACGGTAATTGAATAAGTACCATCAACTCTAAAATAAATGAAAGGTCATTCAATAAAAAAATTGACCAAACGCATGCAACATAAAACTTGGAAGGATAACCGAGCATAGTTCGATACCATCGAGCGATAAAGCTATTCGATAGGGATTGTCTAAGATACGCACACGACATGAGTTAGGGAACGGTAGGATGACCTGCACTCAGGAAGTCTCGAGGACGAGACTTGTTTTAAGTGGTGTATTATGTAATGACCCGCTCCGCCCTAGCGGAACGTCGATTCAAACGGCAAGTACGGCGACTCAAACGAGCCGTTGACTCGAAGAGTTGCATCAATCCGATGAAGAATCGATGCAAGGCTTATATTGGCCCGTCAAGGATGAATCCAGACTTAGACTTTCAAAGGCGCGCTCGGAGTATCGCTCGGCCGATGCGAACATCGCTAAGGTGGGTGGCTCCGATGAACCCGTCTTTGCTTAGCCTAGACACATAACAATACGGACACTATTGATAGAATCGCTAGGCGATAACACCGCGTACGCTAATAAATGACTTAACGCACCTAGCTAAGGGAATAATCCCAATCTTGTATGCTTGATTAGAACATGAAAAAGAACTTGGAAAATGTGAGAACTCTCGCACCGCACTCCATGCTCGTGCTAAGGCACAAGTTTACATTTCGGGTTCCTTATACGTTCAACAATGAAACAATGAATAGTTTACAACAATGAAATGGGAAGACTATTGACATAGTCTTTCCGAGTAGATTATAGCAACATTGAAAGACTTCGGGACCGATAGGTCGCCAAGGCGACTCCCGTACTGGAAGTTGCATAATGTGTGAATGAATGAATCAACGAATGAATGAATGAATGAATACGTGAATGAATCAATGAACGAAAGAACAAGTGAAAGAAAGAAAGAAAAGAAAGAATGAATGAAAGATAAGAAAGGAAAGAATGGTTAGCGACAGGTATGACGGGCACGTGCAATGGGGCTCGCTACCCGCGCTGTACGGACGCCAACCTGGTCGATAACGCATTATGGCTCAGAGACAGCCTATGGCTCAAGACAGTCGTTAAGTTAAAATGATAAGACAATACGAAATGGTCGTGGACGGACTCGTGTACGAGTGAAAGGATTCCAAGGCAACGAACGACGATTTTGTGGCCGACCTAGGCGGAATCATGGCCTACGGGCGGACAGGTGTGCGGGCTTGGGCACATAACCAAACGTAGGGTCGGTACTTCAATAGTCTATCAAGACGTACCAGCCATCACGCTTGATAGATGAGAATACCATAAGGAAATGTCCAAATGGCTGACATGCCAGCGACCGGTGCATATAGATTAAGTGGGCTTTGCTGGTAGCAATCCACGTGTAAGTCCTTGTATTGAAACAAAGTAGTCTAAGTTAACTGAATGAAGCGCCTTCTGAACAGGCTTGAATGTAACACACCAAATGATAAAGAGTACTTCATGCAAATGAGTTAGAAAACACGTCTACGATATGCTAGATTCTGAGGCAAGGACACGCCCTTGACACTGAATGTTTACGAGAATCACGTTAAGTTATTACATATGAATTGTTGACTAACTTGGTTTACTTTGGACAGGGAAGGCCGGACGGTAAGTATGGGTAAGTCGTGCATGTATTTCCATGCAAACACTTGAATTTGGCAATGCGAGATAGGTAATGAAATATGCCATGAAACTGATCCTAAGACAAGATTAGAATGACAATGAATGATAGACGGTGCACAAAAGTAAATAGAACATGTTTGGTAATGATAGCATTGTGGGCGAGCTAGCCTCCCCACCAGTGCATAACAATGTACTGATAACCCCACAGTTTGCTTACAGGATACAAAAAACGTTGTCGGATGTGGAGCTTCCCTCGAACGTGCTAAGGCGCAGAGCTAACTCTTGGGCCTTGGAGCGTTGCAAGGAGCTGAAGCACCATATACAGGACATAATGTATCGGAACATCGCCATGAATCATTCCATGTTGTAAGCCACTTGTCCACCTTTTATGTTTTTAGAGAGAGAGAGAGCTTGAGAGACTTGTAAACTCGGCCTAGCGCCGCTTGTAAACTTCTTGAAAATCAATAAAGAGTTTGAATTCGCTTCAATTTGTGTTCATTACTTTTTGCTTCAAATGGGGACACTCTGTGCGACTCTGTGGCCTAGCTCAAATCGGCCGTTTCTGGAGATTAGCCTTGCACGGGCGCAACCTAGGCCCGTGCGGCATCACGTATTAGCAAGAACGATCGCTCCTACGGGAGCGGGGCATGACAATCATCATCATCATCCCCACGAGCATCACCACCATCCCCACGAGCATCACCACCTCCCCCACAGTGTCACCTCCGCCGGGCAGCCACCGCCGTGTGCAGCCTCGTCGCCCCAGTCGTGCGCTACTACATGTGCCCCTGCTGCGCCGCCGCACTACCACCAGCAGCAGCCAAATGCAACAACATCAACAGCAGCGCAACAACATCAGCGCGCGCAACAGTACCGCACGAGCCACCGCAGGTTGGCGCGCCGCCGCGATCAACCACCACCGCCGCCGGCCACCCTTGGCCTGGGCGAACCTGGGCGACCACCCCGGGTGTGTCCCCAACCTTCCCGGCACGTGAAATGGGCTATTCGTGCGTTTGGCACGGGATCCCGTCGGCGCGCGCTCGAAAACGAAGTCAGAATCTTGTTTCGGGACAGCGACTTCGTGTGCATTTTTCGAGAAATTCGACCGTTGGATCGGTGAACTGTCTGCTCCGTCACAATCTCGGTATATGGCTCTTCACTCCCCTCAAGTTTCGTCCGTTAATTTCGTCGTTTGATAGATCAAAATCGGCCACCAAGTTGACGTTTTAAATTATGTTATTTTTGGACAGTTTTGTGGAGCCAACTTCGTCGACTCGTATCTCCTCCTTCGCAGCTCCGTTTGACATGCTACCAGTTCCTGTGCACAGCTGATATAACCCTCTTCCTGCTAAATTTTGTTACATTATGAGCACGTTTGGTTGGTCGAATACGACGCCAAAGTTGGCCGTCCAAATTCTTAATTTTGTACTTGTAAAATTCCATTTTTGAATCCGGGACTCCGAATTCAATTTCTAACACCACCAGTAGACTCGTGACGTCGTTCTGGCATGTTTTCATATAAAGTTTGTTAGATTTGGAGGACGTGAACGCTGGCACGCATTTCGGTACAAAGCGGGCCCTACGGTCCGGGTCAATGTGACATTTTGAGATCGGCTCATCGGAATCCAATTTCGGATATACCGTTGAGTTCGTATCGTCATTCTGGACTCGTTGACATATATTTACTGAGTTTTATGGACATTGGCTCCGACACACATTTTCGTGCAAGTCGGATTCCAATATCCGGGTTAACGGGCCATTTTGAGATCGGCTCATCGGAATCCAATTCCGGATATACTGTTGAGTTTGTATCATCATTCTGGATTCGTGAACATATATTTTGCTAGATTTTGAGAACTTTTATTTCGGCACATTTTTTGGTACAAAGTGGGTCCGACACGGACACCGTTTTGATCCAAAATTGTCTTTTGCCCCTGTGTCCAAATTGGACTTATGGATAGGTTATCCTAGCTAATTTGACCATTCTGGATATGTTGGTGATGGTTGTTTCACCATCCGACAACATCTGTAGGTTTTCACCATATTATTATAATCTGTCTCCTTTTGTTGTATTTTGAGATCCATCGATTCCAGTGATTTCACAACCACTGAAATTGAATGTGTTGACCCTGTAGATGTTTATAAAGACTAGCCTTGACCATGTTTGACCATGGTTGACTGCTTTGACTGAACGTCGAAGTAGAGTCAACATTTGACCTAGTTTAACCTAGAGTTGACCAGAGTTGACTTGAGTTGACCAGTTGACTAAAAGTCAACTGTAAGTCAACCATTGACCCAGTTTGACCTAGTTTGACTTGGTGTGACTCAGTGTGACCTAGTTTGACTTAGTGGACTGAGATTGACCTAGATCACATAGCTTATACTATATAATCATGCCTAACACTGTTGAACCCTAATTAGCTTATATATATCTCATCTTAGGTCTGTGATTTCACTCTGAGCCAGATTACATAGTTGACATATTCACCAGATCTCAGGCGAGTACATTCTCTGATAATATTTCTGTTTTATGATATCGTCTATGTTTTTTGTATTTAGTATAGATATCCTTGTTCTCTTGACACATTGTTCACACGGATTGGTATTTCTCTGGATCCCGTCATGAGATATTATTCCTTGCTTTTCTTGGTATATCTTGTGCAAGTCTTTCTTGTTCCTTGTGCATTGTATAGACACGATTCCTGCGAAGGCTAGCTACCCTCTCAGAGAATCGCGTGTCATGATGTGTCATGGTTGGATCCACTATACTAGTCAGGGACGGGGAGTATTAGTGTAGATGTGTGGTCATTATCCACCTTATTTATTCTTGTAGACCTTGTTTAATAGCCAATCCTACACTCCACGTATGATTGGCCGGATCATTAGACCTTGTGCAGACCTAAGCCGGCCACATGTCGTAGCTAGTATTCACTCACGTAGATGGTATGATTCTCGACTCTTGTACATGATATGATTGATTTTTTTTTGCCTTGTTCTAGCTCTAGATTACAGCTTACCTTGCCATGATACTCACATGTACATTTCATGATTTCTTGTATATTCTCTCTATTTACTGCTATATTTTCAATATCGTCTAACTAGAACTGTTATTTGAGATTTGTGCTTATTCCATCCTGACTGGATATGTTGACAATATTTTAGGAGTTGTTGTGCCCTCAGTATTAGACTACAAGATGTTGCTAGCTGGGGTGATTCTCGGTATTCTTCACCGTGAGTTGTCTCTCAGGAGTTTTAGGTCTGGTAGTTATTTAGTTTATTATTGTTTCCTTCTGTTTTATTCTTGTCTCATATGATCCTTGTAGATTCTAGTTATTCTAGTGATATTGTTATTATTTTTTGTCTTATCTTCCTTAGTTTTCGTGATATGACATGAGTACATTTCTAGTTATGGATCCTTAGATGTTGTAGTTAGTATTGGGTACTTGACAGCGCTCTACCACCGATACTGCGGCGTAGGCTGGATGTGGCCCACATATTCGTATTCGTATCCGTATATCCGGGTGCGGGTCGTGACATCATGACACTTCCAGCTCCAGAGTACATCTTAGCCAATGTCCTCCAGACATCAACCGCACTGCAAATCGACTCCACCATCCCATCTATGGATGGAGACACAGAAGTCAGCAGCCAAGAAACCACCATAGAATTAAGGTGATTCCATGTGTTCCACTCAGCACCCGTCGTATCCTTTGGCTCAGTGAACTCTTCCTTCATATATTTTTTGAGCCCCTTGGTCCGAAGGTTCAGCAACGCCCTCCTAGACCAACTCAAGTAATTTTTTGTCCCCTCAAGTTTGATGTCATTGGATAGCAACTCTATCTTCTTCATCACCTGCGACGATTCTGGTGCGGGCACGACTGCCCTACTGGATGAGGTCTCCTCTAATTTGGCCTAAAACATCCTGGCCACCCCCTTCAGTATCTCCTTCAGCTCCTGACTAGTCACAGGTGTGTTTCCATCTCCACAGTTGCACTTATCACAGGGACGAGATAAAAAAACAACTCAATCACGGGCCGTGCGTCCACACGCGATCACGACTTTCTCCATCTCGAATTGCCAGGGATCAGCAGCCACTTGAGCCTCCGCCACTCTACCACCGCGTGCGTCCAGCGCCACTGATTAGTAGTCGCCCAGAGCCTGTGGAGGCCAGATCCCGTCGTTGACGTCTTCGTCGCGCCTCCACCAGCCCTAGCAGCTCCTCTGTGCCACCACAGAACCCAGCGGTCACCGCCACCATTGATGTCTCTGCAGTCGTTGACGGAGGAGATGAGTGGAGAAAAGAGAAGAAAAGAGAAGAAGAAAGGAACCTTTTAAGAAGAAGAAAGGAAAAAGAAAAAGAAAAACTCAAAATTTTGGCTCTGATACCGTATAGAAAAGAATAGTTGATAATTTTATTATTCAAGAGGGGGTACATATATAGGAGGCAAGCCTCTTCCATATTTTTCTATCCTATGTGGGACTAAATAAGTCCTCATAACTCAACAAAACCCTTCTCTTATACCCAATCGAACTCACCTCTCTCCAAATCTATTCCCAAAACTTAGATGGGTCAAAGGCTGCCCAACTCTCCTTCTCTTTTTTTCCCACCCCTCTTTTTTTTTCTCACTCTCTCTCAATCAAAGAGAGTCAAAGGCTGCCACAATTTCTCTCTCGTTTTCCACAATGATTCCCATCCCCCAAACCCCCACCCCAAAAGCCGGACAAAGAAAGTCAAAGGTTACCAGTGAGTTGTCACCCTTTATTTTCCCAAAAAAAATACTCTTATTTTAGAAAAAAAAATTTGGAACTGGTGCCAAGTTTATTTTTGTTATTTTTTAAAAAAATATATGCGGCGCCAGTGCAACTGACACCAATATAGTTTTTTATTTTTTTTAGTTCGGCGCCAGTATTATTGGCGCCAAACAATTTTTTTTAATATTTGGCACCAAGTTTACTGGTGCCTGATTCCTACTTTTATAATTTTGTAAAACATTATGTTTTGCGCAAATACGTTAAAAATTTCCCGGTTCAGTGAAATTTTCTGTCCAAGGTCCCTCCAAAAATCTGTCCAAACTCTGGCAGATCTCAGGCCATATGGGCCATGTACTTTGGGCCACATGAAAGGCACTCCGCTTTCAGCTTCGCCGTCTCATGAGTAACCGCAGAAAAGGAGCACATCATATGCTCCCAAGAAAAGTTGGCAAAAAGTAACCGCAGAAAAGCCACTGCACTGTGTTCCTGGCTCAACCGATGCTTCTGTTTTGGTAGTAGAATTAATTATCGATCATCAATCTCTCTCTGTTGAAGAAGCCATGAACCATCATTCCTTCCTCCTCCTCCTCCTCCTCCTCTTCTTCTTCTTCTTCCTCGCCACCACTCCTTCCCTTCTCCATTCCCAAGTCGAAGCAGCAGCATCTCCCACTGCCACTGGCAAGAACCCCGTATATTTATTTATAGATTCCTTGGAACGAATTGGTATTTATTTTGTTGGTCTTCTTCTTGTTTGCTTTAGGAAGCATCGTCAAGCACCTCTCCTCCGTCCTCCAATGGACGAGATCTTCCTCCTCTCCCAAAGCAACCCACACTGGTACGTGGTGCTATGGAGCTCGCTTTTGATTTGGTTTGGTCATCTTTGCCGACCCATTTTTTTGTTCTTTATTTCGTTTTGGTTTTGGGTTTGCAGACGGGGAGGACGCTCTTCAGTTCGAGAACGGCTACTTCATGGAGACCCTCGTGGAGGGGAACAAGCTCGGGGTGGTCCCCTACACCGTCCGCGTCTCCTCCCAAGGTGGGGAGCTCTTCGCGGTCGACTCCGCTAACAGCAACATAGTCAAGATCACTCCTCCCCTCTCCCAATGTCAGTTGCTTCTTCTTCTAATCTAATGCAATGGTAATGTCGGTAGTAATAGAGTTAGCTTAAGTCCTAGGAAGCACGAGCGCTCCAAAAATTGGTGCCAGGCACACCACCGTATCTTGCGGTGTTGGACATGTATTAGACGCGTCGATGTAGGCGCTCTAAAATACACTAGGACGCAAAAAAAGTAGGCGCTCCAATGTAAGCGCTCTAAAATACACTAGGACGCAGCAAAAAGTAGGCGCTCCAAAATACGCTAGGACGCAGCAAAAATATGTGTCGTGTCCGTCCATCACGGCTAAGAGTTTAGTCCTACATCTGATAATTGGTGGATATATGTGATTGGTCTTTAGACTTAACAAGGGGGTTTCCCTTTTGGCCTCTTTTGGTTCGCGGAAAGGAAAGGAAATAAATTCTTTGCTCTCTTTCCTTTCCTTTGGGAAATTGGAATTCCAATCAATTTTTCTATCTGGTGTTTGGAAAGACCAGGAATATAGTCAGAACACGTCTTTGAGCAGGGATAGTTTAGTCCTAAATTGTTGTAATAAATGCAGAAAAATGGGAGGGAAAGTGAATACTTGGGGTGGGTGGGGGGAACCATTTCGCCCCTATTTTCCTTTCATGCTCCTTTCTTTTGGCATCCACATACAGGAAATGAATGACTTTCCTTTCCCAGGGCCCTGATTTTGTGAACCAAATGTGGCCTTTAAGTCAGTTAAATACTCCTTGGTCTCATTGTTTCTCAACATTACAGGCCATTAGGTTGACCACCATTCGGAGATTGCATACTGGGTCATTGCATATGTAAATAGCAATTTAGATATAATTTCATGCATGCAAGGCGAATCTTAGTTGTGGAGATTGTGATCATGGGCAGACCAGGTGGTTGCGATACTAATTGATTTGTCCTAGTGCTATCTTCTTGTGACTTTGCCGCATTACTGTTTCCCCAATATCATGATGTATGTTTCATTTTAACTAGTGTGCTTAAGTTTAATTTTGTTCGCCTTTGTAGTTGTATACAAGGTTGTGAAAAGCGCTAGGCGCTAGTCGGGTGGGCACCCGCCGTCTAGCGTCTAGGCGGCCTCATATATCTAGGCGGTTCAAAAAAATAAGATAAATCATAAGTAAAACCTTGTGGCATAAGGTAAAGCATAGTCGGGCGTGTGGGTGGGGTGGGGGGGGACTAGGCCGGTGCCTAGGGGGCATCGGGCGGGCACCAGGCGCCTAGGCGGCCGCCTTTTAGAAAAGTGGTATACTTAAGTTCAATTTTAAATAGTGTGTCGTAAACCCCAATATCATGATGTATTTTTCAATTTAATTAGCGTGCTTAATTATGTATTCGTTTTTTGAGATAAGGATGTGATCAAGGAGATACCAACCAATTTTAATTAAGATAAAGCATAAGGTAAAACATTGGATACAAGTTGCAAATACAAGTTCAGAAATACTAAAGATGCTACAATGGCAAATTCAATACTGTGGGAAGAATATAATAACTTTCCTGGGTTCCGAGAACAATGAATATGGCTGCACGTCAAATACTTATTGGTGATAAATTTGTTGCCTCTGTTAAAGAATTGAGTTTGAGTCCGAGTCACAAGCATAGTTTGTAGTATCGGCCGATATCTATCCTATACAACTGATATCGATACGGTTTGGCATGTCCCGATCCGATACCGGCCGAGGTCTCTTTTCCGGTCAATTTGACGAAGAAAATTGAACAAAAAAGACCAATTAACATTGGTGTAAAAGCATAGTAAAATTGTAAAAGCATGTAAAAGAAGAAAATGTATCTATCGCATGTAAACCAATCGGCAAGGGTGACTACTATTTCATTCAATTTAAAAAGTACTAAGAAACAACACTGGAAATACTTAAAATTGTGTCTAAATGTATAAAATATATTTTCTAAGATGTTAATAATTTATTAATAATTATTTGCTTTCCGATACCAAAAAATTTGATATTCCGATCCGAAACCGCCAATACTGCCAATCCTGATACTCATAGGAATGGTCTAGTACCAATTTCGATACCGATTTCGATACCGATTCTGATACCGATACCGAACCTTGAATCACAAGTAGATATTTATATACACGTCAAACACTTAGTGGTGATAAAATTGTAAGTCAATTTGTTGCACATTTCATAGGATATTAGTTTAAGTATCATGTCATCCAGATAAGGTTGTTTAGGCTTCTTACTAGCTTCATTTGTTCTTCTGGACGCTGCACACTGTGTTGGAGTTTGAAACTGGAGTGTATGGGTTGCTATTGCAGATAGCAGGTCAAGGTTAGTTGCTGGGTCATTTCAAGGATACTCTGGGCATGTAGATGGTAAACCGAGTGATGCTCGTTTTTATCATCCAAAGGGTGTTACCATGGATGACAAAGGAAATGTCTATGTTGCAGATACGAATAATTTGGCTATTCGAAAAATTGGAGAAACAGGTATTATTTCAAACATGATCAAGTGAAATTTGTTGACAATAGCTGGGTTATCATACCTTTTTCATTGTATATCAAATACAACCTATTGATCCAAAGCATTTGGTTTCAGGAGTGACAACTATTGCCGGTGGGAAATCAAATGTTGCAGGATATAGAGATGGGCCCGGCGAGGATGCCAAGTTTTCCACTGATTTTGATATACTATATGTTGCAAGTACCTGTTCATTGTTAGTTGTTGACAAGGGCAATGCTGCTCTTCGCCAAATTTCTCTCCAGCAAGAAGATTGCGATCAACAGTATAACTCAATCACAACTTCAGGTTTGGACTATATAGCTCATGTTTGTACGCAAAAAGGATTTTATGCTTCAGTTCGTCTGATTCATGCTGGCCAACTATAACATATTCAAATAATAAACATACTCTTTAGAAGCAAAACCGTCAAAGCCAATATCTTACTGTTTCCTTTTATACAAGTGAGAAACGTGTTTTTGATTGAGCTCCATTTATCTTAGAATATGTTGTTTATATGAAGTTTACTTATTAATCCTTTAGTGCAGTCTAATTTTGCAAAATTGTTTACTTTATGCCCACCGTGGCCTCATTGCTCAAGCTATCCATGTTGAGACTTGAAGTAATTTTATTGAATGGAGTAACAACATATATATATAGGAGAGGTTAGCCTCCTCTCCTATCATTCTAGCCAATGTGGGACTAAAGCCCAATAACACTATATATATATATCAACACTCCCCCTCAAGATGGGCGAAAGATATTCACTAAGCCCATCTTGTCACATCCTCTCATCATGTTGATAGAACTAAGCCCCTTTGTCAGTCCGTCTGCTACCTGATCTTTGGTTGGAACATAGCCCAGCTCTAGTTCTCCTTTATCCAGTTTCTCTTTGATGAAGAATCTGTCAATCTCAATATGTTTGGTCCTGTCATGCTGCACTGGATTGTTGGCAATATTAATAGCTGACTGGTTGTCACACCATAGCTTCATCTTTGTTCCCTGGTCCAGCTTTAGCTCCGTCAGCATATTCTTCAACCACAATAGTTCTGTGACTCCCAAGGCCATCGCTCTATACTCTGCTTCAGCTGTTGATCTGGCCACTACTGACTGCTTCTTACTCCTCCAAGAGACCAAGTTGCCTCCTACAAATATGCAGTATCCCGATGTGGATCTCCTGTCGTCAGCACAGCTAGCCCAGTCAGAATCACAATAGCCCTCAATGCCTACATGATTATTTCTTCTAAAGATCAGTCCCTTCCCGGGGGCTCCCTTCAAGTACCTCAGAATCTGGTACACTGCGTCCATGTGACCCTTCCGGGGGTCATGCATGTAGCGGCTTACTACACTTACCGCAAAGCTGATATCAGGTCGAGTGTGGCTTAAGTAGATTAACTTGCCCACCAATCTCTGATATCTATCCCGGTCAACTGGTTCTCCAGCTTCAGCATCCAGTTTAAACTTCTGGTCTATCGGTGTCGTAGCTGGTTTACATCCCATCATCCCTGTTTCCGTAAGCAGGTCCAGTGCGTACTTCCTTTGAGAAAGAACGATTCCCTCATTATCTCGAGCAATCTCAATCCCAAGGAAGTATCGAAGGGGGCCAAGATCTTTCACCTCGAACTCCTTGCCAAGTTTTACTTTGAGTTGGGCGATCTCCTGCTCATCATTGCCTGTGATAATCATATCATCTACATATACTGCAAGCATGGTGATATGGCCTCCACTCCGTCTGAAGAAGACAGTGTGATCAGCATTGATCTGCTGATATCCCATCCCTATCATTGCTCTCCTGAACCTGTCAAACCATGTCCGAGGAGACTGCTTCAGTCCATAGAGAGACTTCTTCAGTCTGCAGACCTTGCCTTCTGTCTGTTTTGTGCCGAATCCTGGTGGTATCTCCATGTACACCTCCTCTACTAGATCTCCATGAAGAAATGCATTCTTCACATCCAGTTGGTGTAGCTTCCACCCTCCATTGGCTGCCAGGGAGATCAAGGTCCTGACAGTGCTCATCTTCGCCACTGGTGCAAAGGTCTCGTCATAGTCGATGCCGTACGTCTGACTGTATCCTTTTGCCACCAGTCGAGCTTTATAGCGCTCAACCTGTCCATCTGGGTTCTGTTTCACAGTAAAAACCCATTTACATCCAACTGCTCTTTTCCCTTCTGGCAGTCTCACCAGCTCCCAAGTGTGGTTCTTCTCAAGAGCTCCCAACTCCTCGTGCATTGCCGCTTTCCACTTTGGATCGTTCTTGGCAATCTGCCAATTGTTAGGTACAGTAATACTATCCAAAGATGCTATAAATGCTCCATGAGAAGAAGATATATGATCATAAGAAACAAACTTAGCAAGATCCCAACCATATCTGTCCAGAGGATTTCCCGCATTGCTGTGAGTAGTCCTTCGTGTAGGTAGTGGTATGGGAGGAACGATATCACCTGAGGAGGGTGGTGGTGTAGATGAGGAGGATGGTGGTGTAGATGAGGAGGATGGTGGTATAGGTGTCTCAGGAGTTGGGACAGGCGCAGGCAAGGGACTTGGCACTGACACTGTAGGTACTGGTCCTGTAGTCTGCTTGTTGTTTCTCCTGTTGTAGGTCAGTAACTCCCCCTGAGCCGTAGGTGTAACACTTCTCGTCTCCTCCCTCTGTTCCGCTTCACCTTCATGTTCCTCCTCAACCGTGTCTCTATGCCAAACTTCTAAATCGGTTACCACCAGGGTCTCCAAGTTCTCTATCTCCCCCTCTCGCCTTATACTTGTAGTATGAGGCGTGTTATACGAAGTTCCATCCTGGCGGTAATATGGCTCATGCTCCCGGAAGTGGACGTCCATACTAACAAATTTCTTCTTCTCTACTGGACTCCAGCATACATACCCCTTCTGAGTTGCTGAGTAGCCCACGAAGATGCACTTGACTGCTCTAGGGTCAAGTTTTCCAACGAATGGTCTGTTGTCCTTCACAAAACACACACATCCAAACACCTTTAGTGGAAGTATTCCACTATTATTACCTTGTAATACTTCACATGGAGACTTCCATCCCAGGACTTTTGAAGGCATCCTGTTTATAAGTTGAGCTGCTGTCAACACCGCATATCCCCATAGGTGTTGTGGGACATTCATGTCGATCATCATACTTCTTGCGGTCTCCAGAAGATGTCGGTTCTTCCTTTCTGCTACTCCATTTTGTGCTGGTGTATATGCACAAGAGGTCTGATGCTGTATTCCATGTGCTGACAAGTACTCTGCAAGTGTCCTATTGGTATACTCCGTCCCATTGTCAGATCTCAGTATCTTCACCACTGCATTATACTGAGTCTGGACATATTTATGAAAGTCCCGAAAACAAGCAAATACATCACTTTTGTTCTTCATCAAATACAGCCAGGTGACACGAGATGCACAATCGATAAACGAAACAAAATACTTATACCCATTCATAGTGTTAGTAGCACATGGGCCCCAAACATCAGAATGAACTACCTCAAAGACTGAAGAACTCTTATGACCATTTCCAACATATGAACTCCTAGTAAGTTTTCCTAACTCACATGCATCACATACTAATTTCCTTTTATTTGATTTTGCATACATATCTGGATACAACTTATTTAGAGTATCAAAGGAAGAATGCCCCATCCTCCTATGATGAAGTATCAAAGTGTCTTCAGTCTTCTGCTGCAGCTCCTCCATTCCAGCCTTCTCTGCAATAGACACCAATGCTGAGTCCAGTCCGTCTTGATCTAGGTACCACAGTCCATCATGCCAAGTGCCAGTCCCAAGTCTTCGTCCCGTCCCTTTCTCCTGGAAGATCACCTTAGGAATATCAAAAGAAACAATGCATTTTAGTTGGAGAATTATAGAACTAATAGACAAGAGACTGACTGGGAAGGATGGAGCATGCAAAACATTGGATAACCTTACTGAACCCGTACAATTAACAGTACCCTTACCGACCACTGGTTGGAAAGTACCATCCGCAGTCTGAATGGTGTCTGTCGATGCTAGGTGAGTGTACGAGGAAAACTTACTAGCATTTCCGGTCACATGCCGAGATGCTCCTGAGTCGATAATCCAGTCTGACATTTTAAGGGAAGACATAGATGCAAGAGCGTGAGACTCGTCAGTACCTTCTGATGGATGGGCATACATAGCGGCGTTGAAGAATGGAGTGGATGCCTCCTCTGCTACGCTCCTCCTGTCTCCTTCGATTGACGCTTTTTGCTTTCTCTCCAGCAGATCCAGTAGCGCCTGATCCTCCTCAGTAAAGGCGCCGCCAGCTCCTCCATTCCCATCTGCCACCAGCAGGTTTGCCCGATAGCCTCCTCGACCGCCTCGTCGGCCTCCTCGACCACGTCCACGTCCAGCATATCCTCGTCCACGTCCACCACCTGAGTCTCCCTCCTTAGGTGGTTTGGTACAAGCATATCGATGGTGGCCCATCTCCCCACAGTTGTAGCACTGCCGATTCTGTTGCCAGAGCTCTCCCTTGGATCCTGTATCCCCCGAACCGGTAGCTGCTAGTGCTGACTTCACTTCGGGTAAAGCACCTGTCGATGATGCGCCTGTCCCTGTCTGTAATCTGATCCGCGTCTCCTCCTGAATCATGGCTGAGATAGCCTCCTCGAGACTAGGGATCGCTGGCTGGGCGAGGAGTAAGGCTGTTCTCTGTGTGAATGCTGCAGTCAGTCCCTTAAGGAATTTCATCGTCCTCTCCTGCAGACACACCTGTCTCTCCTTGCACTTTGGGTCCCCGCAGCTTGCCCGTTTGGAATGGTGATCATAATCCAGCCAGAGGCGTTCCAACTCCGTAGCGTACTCCTGCACCGTCTTCTCGCCTTGTACGGTGTCGTCGATCTCCCCTTTTATCTGGAAGATCCGTAGATTGTTACCTATGCCATCATAGGTTCTTCTCAATTTCTCCCATACGTCTTTCACCATCTCAATGCCATCTACTGTGGAAGCAATAGACTGGACTAAGGAGTTGAGAAGCCAGATATAAATCACCATATGAGTGGATTTCCACTCGTCGCGTCCTGTCGAGCCCTCTTCCGGCTCTGTCTTCTCGCCTGTCAAGAATCCCTCCAGGTTCTTACCTGCAAGGGTTCTTCTCACCCGCCGTGACCAACTCAAATAGGTGGCTGGTCCATCCAACTTCAGATCGATGGAGGGTAGTTCTAACTTTGGCGGTGCTCGTGTCGTGCTTTCACCAGCCGACACCTTTATCAACTTCAGCAATGTCGCCACATCGTCAGCATCCAGCTTCTTGAGAATCTCCTCCATCGATGCTTCTTCTCGATCACTTCACACTTGCTCCACGACTCACGCTCGTCCTTGCCGTCCTCTCCTAAATCCGAATATGTCTGATTTCATCGGATCTAGGGATTATAGGCATCTCCTTGAGATTGATCTCAAGAACGAGCGTGAATCTTGTACCCGCAATAGCGGTACAATGCATCCTGCAGCCGTAAAAACGGTACAGAAACGAGCGTGAATCTTGTACCCGCAATAGCGGTACAATGAATCCTGCAGCCGTAAAAACGGCAGCAGCAGCAGCAGCAGTTGCAGCAGCAGCAGTTGCAGCCGCAACAGCGGCACAGCAACGGCAGCAGCGCGGCAGCGACGGCGCGGCAGCTGCAGCAGCAGCGGGGCGGCGCTGCGGCGGCGGCGGCGCGGCAGCAGCTGCAGCGGCAGCGGGCGGCAGCAACTGCAGCGGCAGCGGGCGGCAGCGGCGGCGTAGAAGGGGGATTAGGGTTAGGGTTTGTGTGGAGGAGGAGGGGTCTCTAACGGTATGCTAAGCAATTTTAGGCTCTGATACCATGTTGAGACTTGAAGTAATTTTATTGAATGGAGTAACAACATATATATATAGGAGAGGCTAGCCTCCTCTCCTATCATTCTAGCCAATGTGGGACTAAAGCCCAATAACACTATATATATATATCAACAATCCAATAGTGGGGCCAACGTGTTGGGAAAGAAGCGCGGAAACCTTTCCCCAAACCGGAGAGTACCTGCGAGAGGACCGAGCAAACAACGCACGAACCCAAAAACAAGCACACAAAAACAACCACGCAGACACAGAGAATTTTTGATGTGGAAACCCTTGCGGGAAAAAACCACGGGACGATCGGAGTCCAACCCTGAGAAGCCTCCACTAATGGAATAGAAGAATTACACCCTCTACAAACTCCTCCCGATCCAAATCGGATCCCCACAACACTCAGAGATAAGAACAATGATTACAAGGCTACGAAGAGCGAGAACGACGAGTAGAGATTACCCGAACACGATCTCCTTCGAACAGCGACCTTCAATCCTCCGTCTTCTTCTCCGAAGTTGTAATGGCACTCTTGCCTCCTTCTCTCTCAAACTTGTGTTGTCCAATGCGATTATAAGTTAGGGTTGAGAAAACTCAATATATCTCCCTAATCCCGCAACCAACCTGGACCGTTGGATTAGATCCAATGATGAAAACTCATCTTGAAATCCGCTTCAGCCCCCCGACACACAGAGTTCGGCCAGAACTCTGTGTGGGGCAACCAGCACTGGATGGCCAAACCCTGGAACGGCCAGACCGAGTTCGGCCAGAACTCGGCCTGGGACCGAGTTCGGCCCGAACTCGGCAGACTTGGTCCAGAACCCCCTTTGGGGCAGCAGCAGCAGTAACAACTACTCCCGAGCTTCTCCGACATCGGACGGCGCTCGTCGCACTCCGGGATCTTCTCCACATAGGTTGGGAACCCCACCCACTCCAACAAATCTCCCCCTTCACAACTATGGGGAGGACGTCGTCATCCCGACGATCTGCCTGCAGTACTCAAACTTTCCCCTTGGTAGAATCTTCGTGAACATATCAGCTCCGTTGTCATCTGTATGCACCTTCTCAAGCTCCGCGTCCTTCTTCTCAACCACATCTCGTATCCAATGATACCGAGTCTCGATGTGCTTGGACCGGCTATGAAACGTCTGATTCTTCACAAGATGGATAGCACTCTGACTGTCGCAAAGCAAAGTATACTGCTCTTGCTTCAGTCCCATTTCCTGCAACAGCTTCTTCATCCACAACAGCTCCTTGCAAGCCTCCGTCGCCGCAATGTATTCCGCCTCCGTCGTCGACAAGGCAACACACTTCTGCAACCGCGACTGCCACGACACTGCTCCTCCCGCAAACATCATCACGTAGTCTGAAGTCGATCGCCTCGTGTCTACATCTCCAGCCATATCAGCGTCGGTATACCCAACCAGCTTCGGCTCGTCACCACCAAAGGAAAGCCTCCAACCAGCAATGCCCTGAAGATATCGTAGAATCCACTTGACCGCACTCCAATGTACCCTTCCAGGATTCGAAAGATACCTGCTTACCGTACCAACTGCATGAGCAATATCTGGCCTCGTACACACCATAGCATACATAAGGCTTTCCACAGCTGAAGCATATGGAACCCGCTCCATATCTTCCTTTTCGTCCTCGGTAGATGGACACTGCTCCTCAGTGAACTTAAAGTGAGCCGCGAGGGGGGAACTCACTTTCTTCGACCCGTCCATCCCGAAACGCTGAAGTACCCGGTGAATGTACTTCTTTTGGGACAAGTGTAGCAGCTTGGACTCTCTCTCTCGGCTGATCTCCATCCCAAGAATAGTCTTCGCTGCGCCCAAATCCTTCATAGAGAAGGCCGCGCCCAGTTGGCGCTTCAACTCCGCTATCCTAGTGGCATTCCGACCCACTAATAGCATATCATCAACATAGAGCAATAAGATGATAAAATCATCATCGGCAAAATACCACACAAATGCACAATGGTCCGACGTCGTCCGTGCATAACCATGCTCCCCCATAAACGACTCGAACTTTCTGTACCACTGCCTCGAAGCCTGCTTCAGACCATACAAGCTCTTCCTCAACCGGCAGACCAAATGTGACTTGTCCTTCTCACAGAATCCCTCCGGCTGCTCCATGTACAACTCCTCCTCAAGATCACCGTGGAGGAACGCCGTCTTCACGTCCATCTGCTCGACCTCCAAGTCGAAACTGGCTGCTAATGCTAGCACCACCCGGATAGACGAATGCTTGACGACAGGCGAAAAGATTTCATCATAATCCACGCCTTTCCGCTGACCGTAGCCCTTGACTACCAGCCTCGCTTTGTATCGAGGGCGAGTAGCATCATCCGTCTGCTTCACTCTGAACATCCATCGATTTTTCAAAGCCTTCTTGCCCTTTGGCAACCGCACCAGATCATAAGTAGAATTGGTGTGCAAGGAACTCATCTCCTCCTGCATAGCCACCATCCACTCCTGCCTGTGTTCGTCTTCCATAGCCTCTGCGAAACTTTCGGGCTTCCCCCCGTCAGTCAATAGCACATACTCATCCGGCGAGTATCTCGTAGATGGTCGACGATCCCTGTTGCTCCTTCTCAGTGGAGCCACTGGTGCTGGCTGTATACCGACAGCCTCCTCCCCTTCAGGAACTACCTCTCCGGCATGCTCATCCTCCTGAGGGACACCCTGACCACCATCAGCAGGCTGATGATCAAGGTTGGGAGCAACTCCATGTACCGGCTCTCCCATAACTGGATCCTCCGCGATGTCCTCTGGAAACTGCTCGAAGCGAAATGACTCTAACTCAGACAATTCCTCAGCCTCAGAAGGCGTCTCGGAATCCTGAGTGTTGGTCATGGTCTGATCCTCGACGAACACCACGTCCCTGCTTCTGTAGAGCTTTCCTTCCACTGGGTCGTAGAGTCTATAGCCAAACTCATCCCGATCGTAGCCGACAAAGACGCATCGCCTCGTCTTCGGCTCAAGTTTGGTCCTCTCGTCCTTCGGTACATGCACGAAGGCTTTACAACCAAACGCCCGCAGGTGACTGTATGACGGCTCCTTGCCGTACCATACTTTGTCAGGCACATCACCCTGCAAAGGAGCACTAGGAGACAAATTAATAATATAAGCAGCTGTGAGAAGAGCCTCACCCCAATAACTGCCCGGCAAGTTTGCTTCTGACAGCAAACACCGCACCCTCTCCATCAGTGTCCTGTTCATGCGCTCCGCTACACCATTGAGCTGAGGTGTCTTTGGCGGAGTCTTCTGGTGTCGTATCCCTTGCTCTCTGCAATACGCATCAAAGGGACCGATGTATTCGCCGCCATTGTCGGACCGAACACACAACAACTTCTTGCCCGTCTCCCTTTCAACGGAGGCCTGAAACTCCTTGAAAGTAGGCAGCACCTGATCCTTGGTCTTTAAGGCATAGACCCAAACCTTCCTGGAACAGTCATCAATAAAAGTCACAAAGTAAGAAGCACCACCAAGAGATTTTACCTTCATAGGACCGCAAACATCCGAGTGAATCAACTCGAGCAACGCCGGCTTCCTCGAACTTGAGTGACTCTGGAAAGACACCCTACTTTGCTTCCCAGCCAAACAGTGCGTGCACTTCTCCAACTTTGTAGACTTGAGCCCCGGAATCACCTTCCTGTTCACCAAGTAGCTCATCCCCTTCTCGCTGATATGGCCGAGCCGCCTATGCCACAACTCGGTAGACGCGTCACTGACTGCGTTCACCTCCTGTGCCCCCTCTGCGCTCCCCTCCATATAGTAGAGACCGGACTTCTTGCTTCCTCTGGCAATCACCATCGAACCTCTGGAAAGCTTCCACTGACTATTCCCCAAGAGACTGAAGAATTCCTCGTCATCCAACCTTCCAACCGACACCAGGTTGAAACGGATATCAGGGACATGACGAACATCCTTGAGAACAAGAACCGCACCCGTCTTCGTTCTCAAATGCACATCTCCAACGGCAACCGCCTTCGACACATCTCCGTTGCCCATCTTCAACACGCCACAGTCGCCTGTCGTGTAAGTGGCAAACAGTGTCCTATTGTGAGATACATGTGCTGAAGCCCCTGAGTCCACCAGCCAAGAATTATCATCGCAGGCGAGGTTAGTAATGACCTCATCACCTACGACGATCACATCGCCTCCATGCACCGAGGCCGCCGCTGTAGTGTTCTCTTCTTGCTTTCCCTTTTCGCCCTTCTTCTCTCTCTTTCAAGCGAAACAATTCCGCTTGATATGGCCCTTCTTACCGCAATGGTAACATTCTGAGTCCTCGTAACGACCCTTGGACTTCCCCCTGCTCTTGTCTCTGCCACCACCTGGACCCCTGCTTTTGTCCCTTCCGCGGCTCTCTGAAACAAGTGCCTCTGAGTGGTGGGATGTGGATGAAGTGCCCTGAGAACGTCTCCGCATCTCTTCATTCAACACCCCGCTCTTGGCAAACTCCAGACTGACCACGCCCTCTGGAGCAGAAGCGATCATAGATACTCGTACGGTCTCCCACGAGTCTGGCAATGTACACAGCAGCCACAGTCCCTGAACTTCGTCGTCGAACTTGACTCCCATAGAAGATAGCTGGTCAACCACGCCCTGGAACTCACTCAAGTGATCCGAAATAGACGCCCCATCCTTGTACCGCAGACCCATCATCGTTCGGATCAGGAACAACTTGTTTACCCCGGTCTTCTTCGCATACAAGGATTCCAGCTTATCCCACAACGTCTTCGCGTGCTCAATATTGGCAACGTGGTTGTACACGTTCTCATCAACAAACTGCCGTATGTACCCACACACCTGTATGTGCTCGAACGTCCAGTCCTCCTCGGATTTATCACTGGGCCTCTCGGTTGCAAACACAGGTAGATGCAGCTTCTTGACAAATAGCAAATCCTTCATCTTGCTCCGCCAATAATGATAGTTTGTGCCATTAAGGTTCACCATGCGCACCGGCTTCGCGTCCATCTCTCCTCTCTGGTTCCTCTGTCAACTCCTGACACCCTTTGAACCCAAAGCTCTGATACCACTCTGTTGGGAAAGAAGCACGGAAACCTTTCCCCAAACCGGAGAGTACCTGCGAGAGGACCGAGCAAACAACGCACGAACCCAAAAACAAGCACACAAAAACAACCACGCAGACACAGAGAATTTTTGACGTGGAAACCCTTGCGGGAAAAAACCACGGGACGATCGGAGTCCAACCCTGAGAAGCCTCCACTAATGGAATAGAAGAATTACACCCTCTACAAACTCCTCCCGATCCAAATCGGATCCCCACAACACTCAGAGATAAGAACAATGATTACAAGGCTACGAAGAGCGAGAACGACGAGTAGAGATTACCCGAACACGATCTCCTTCGAACAGCGACCTTCAATCCTCCGTCTTCTTCTCCGAAGTTGTAATGGCACTTTTGCCTCCTTCTCTCTCAAACTTGTGTTGTCCAATGCGATTATAAGTTAGGGTTGAGAAAACTCAATATATCTTCCTAATCCCGCAACCAACCTGGACCGTTGGATTAGATCCAATGATGAAAACTCATCCTGAAATCCGCTTCAGTCCCCCGACACACAGAGTTCGGCCAGAACTCTGTGTGGGGCAACCAGCACTGGATGGCCAAACCCTGGAACGGCCAGACCGAGTTCGGCCAGAACTCGGCCTGGGACCGAGTTCGGCCCGAACTCGGCAGACTTGGTCCAGAACCCCCTTTGGGGCAGCAGCAGCAGTAACAACTACTCCCGAGCTTCTCCGACATCGGACGGCGCTCGTCGCACTCCGGGATCTTCTCCACATAGGTTGGGAACCCCACCCACTCCAACACAACGGTGTATATCAATACATTTTCAACCAATTCTTCTGATCGAGATGAGTCTTCCAAAATCCTCTTGATCCTCTCCTTCCTGACCCTTTGATTGGCTTGACCACTGGCCAGCGAGGCAGCGAGCATTTTGGATCTCCCTCTCGGAGACTCAGACCGGCTTCTTCTACGACTAGTGTCGATCGTGACCAACCCATTCCTAACTCTAGCCCTATCAATCCCCATCCTAATTTTGGTGTGCTGTGTTACCTATATCTAGCAAAAAGATTGAGATTAGTGTACTAATAATCCTATCATCTCTTTTTGGAAGTCGGTATCTTTTTCTCATGACAAGTCGGGTCTTTCCATAAGAATGACATTTCCTTCTATCATGCCGCTTTTCGAGGAGTTGTCTAATTATTTCATGGTAACATTTTTTATGATATTTTAGTGGGAAATTGTAGTCCTTAAATTTATAGTGCTCATCAAGAGCTATTCTAAATTATATCTTCATCTATCATTTAGTGTTTACTGCATGTTATAGATTGGCTTAGGAAGACTTTTCATAATTACTTTTTCGTCTTCTAAGAATTTAAAACATGGATAAAATTGAAGACCTGAACAATTCCTAATAAACAAATAAGGTGATCTGATGATGTAAAATTGCATATTATCTATGACGGGCACATTCGAGGGATCTATAGGAACGGATGAAGAGCAATTTTCATCGATTACATACATTTTTAAAGTACTTTAGTGCATTCTATAGGAAATTCTTTGACGACCCAAATACCAAGCTGTGTTTGAGTATATAATAGGAAAAACATGGAGTTGCATTATGGTCCTATGGCCCAACTCGTCTATTTGAAAAAGCCAAAATCCCAGTTGAGAGAATGAAAACATATTGATTCGTCTCATCCCTTTCTCTCGTTAACATGATTTCTCTATAAAAGAGAGAGCCGCCACTTATATCTCCTAAGCTGGTCAGCTAGGACACATGCTGTTCATCTTTATCTTAGCTAACCATACGTTGTGAATCAAACTAGACAGGCCACAGTACTGTTCCCTGATAAGAAAGATGAACAAGATGATCACCTCATCTTCTAGGCTGTCAGGCAAGTCAGAAGGGTAATAATCCCCTTTAATTTGGCCTTAAATTGGGAAGTCTAGAGGTGGCTGGCCTAGACTATCAACATTTACACAGCATGGAGAACTAAGGGGGCGTTTGGTATGCGGAATACTATATAGCCGGGAATTCTATATTTCCGGGAATCAAATTCCAAGGAATTAAATTCCCTGGAAAATTGTATTCCCATGTTTGGTGACAATATAAATATTTCCGGAAAAAAAATAAAAAATAATAATAACGAAATAAAATGAACAAATATAAAAAAACCGGTAAAAACGACAAAAAATCCGTAAAAACGAAAAAAAAAATTGGTAAAAAACGACAAAATAACAAAAAAACGACAAAAACGATGAAAAACGACAAAAACGATGAAAAATAACAAAAAATCGGTTAAAATGACAAAAATGACCAAAAAACGACAAAAAATGTATAAACGACAAAAAATAACAAAAAAGGGTAAAAACGACAAAAATAACCAAAACACGACAAAAACGACATAAAATCGGTAAAAACGACAAAAAAAATGCGACAAAAACGACAAAAAACAACAAAAATTCGGTTAAAACGACAAAAAATGACAAAATCGGTTAAAAACGAAAAAAATCGGTTAAAAACAATAAAAAAATGGATTAAAACGACAAAAAAATATCGGTTAAAACGACAAAAAATGACCAAAAAAGGTTAAAAACGACAAAAAAAGGTTAAAAACAACAAAAAAAATCGGTTAAAACGACAAAAAATAACCAAAAAGCGACAAACGAAAAATAATCGATAAAAACAACAAAAAAGGACAAAAAATTGGTTAAAACGACGAAAAATCGGTTAAAACGACAAAAAATAACCAAAAAGCGACAAAAACGACAAAAAATCGGTAAAAGCGACAAAAATGACAAAAACGCCATAAAATCAGTAAAAATGACCAAAAAATGACAAAAACGATAAAAAAACGACTAAAAATCGGTAAAAACAACAAAAAAAACTACAAAAACGACAAAAAATCGTTTAAAACGACAAAAATTGACAAAAAAAGCGACAAAAAGGACAAAAATTGGTAAAACGACAAAAAATAATCAAAAAGTGACAAAAAAGAAAAAAAGGGTAAAAACGACAAAAAATCGCTTAAAACGACAAAAAATTGGTAAAAACGACAAAAAAAGCGATAAAAACGACAACAAATAATCAAAAGTGACAAAAAAAGACAAAAAATGGGTAAAAACGACAAAAATTGCTTAAAACGACAAAAAAATGGTAAAAACGACAAAAAAATGATAAAAAAACGATAAAAACGACAAAAAATAATCAAAAAGTGACAAAAAGACAAAAAATCGCTTAAAACGACAAAAATTTGGTAAAAACGACAAAAAATGACCAAAGAACGATAAAAACGACAAGAAATAATCAAAAAGTGACAAAAAGACAAAAAAATGGGTAAAAGCGACAAAAAATCGCTTAAAACGACAAAAAATTGGTAAAAACGACAAAAATGGCAAAAAAGCGATAAAAACGACAAAAAAAAAGAAAAATGTTCAAAACTAATCAAAATTGATCAAAAAAGAAGAAAAAAATTTAGACAATTTTTTTTTTCCCGGGCAAAAAAAAAAATACCCACCTATTCTCCAGGGATAGAATTCCCATGTTTTGTGGGTAAACTATTTACCCGGGTATTTATAATTTCCGGGAATAAATTTTTTATAAGCCAAACAAACGTGGTAATAGATTCCCATCTTAAATTTTCCCGGGAATAAAAAAAAATACCGCGTACCAAACGCCCCCTAAGTGTTTTCGTAACTTTGCAATATCTAAAAATGCTTACAAGCACAAGTTAGAGCACGTGCTAGAGTCTCCTCTACCCGTTTAACTTCACTAAAAGGAAGGGGAGACCTTGACACGGAGGCATTAGATTTTGATCTTACATTGATATTGGCATGTGGAAACTAAGCAGGAATGTGAGAGATGGGGCTAGAGATTAAGCCTAAGGTGAGAATCCTTTACAAGTTACTTCAAAAGTTTAGCGATTTTCCACGTCCGGGATTATTTTGCAGTCTCCAATAATCTTCCACTGACCTGTTCATTTAGTTAGTTATTTTAGTCATCTTGACAAAAACCATAGAGGTCAGGAATTCATCAAAGGAAAAGACATTCTTCCTTTGGTTTTGCCAATTACAACGACTCTTCAAGCCAAACTTTTTTACTTTCCTGATTGAAACAGTATTTACAATATATAACGTCAACCGACATAATTTATGACAGAAAAGTTTAATCCGGTTCCTACCCTGTTGTGCGGGGAAAAAAATAAAGAAAAACGGAAGAAAAATAATATCAGGAAGGAGCACAAAGAGATTAGCTCAGGACACAGGATGCAGTCAATTGTTAAAAGACAGTAGCGATTTCCAGGGAGGTGGCAATAGTCTATTTCCTCGTCCACTTTCTTTTCCTTTATTGCTACCAGATTCCATATTGCTCATTACCAAAACTAGGAAGGTGTAGTTGCTTATGGTAGATGTTGATTCTATTATTTAGCAAGGTCCAGTTTGGAGAGCTACGATGGAGCCTTCAACATGAATTTGGATGTGCTTCACAAGGTCATTGCCCTTGATCTTATACCAATTGATGGAAATTAGGAATGAGAATCCAGGTCAACCCCGATCTTGAGTTAGCACCATTTTTGGTGTTAGTATCCTAGGATTTGTAGGTTATTTGAGTCGGTCTTTGTGATCTAGTCAAAGGTTCAATGAAATCTTTGTAGATTGAGTCACAAATCTTCCTTTGTATTCTTGACTTACTAGACCTTTTCCATATTTGAGTCTCTGTACTCTTGAGTTATATGGTACAAGTAAGAAGAAACTCTCAGCTATATAGAGCATACAGGTTTTCTCAAAATAATATTTTCTCTACAAATTTAGGAGTGGCTACCATTTTCTCTAACTTCCATGCTTACCATCATATAATAAAATATATGATCCTAAATAACATGATTTACGAATTAGGACATGCTTTACGTACAACTCAAACACTATCCTTAACTAAATTAGGACATCATTTATGAATCTCAAATACTTTCCATTAGCCATGTATAAAGCTGGTGATATAACTTTAAACCATTTAAGTTTTGCTTTTACCCAAAGAAGAAAGTGTAATTCTAGTTGAATTCCTACACCAGCTCAAACCCTTCCACTAACTAAATTAGACATATGCCTAATACTCTTCCCCTTCAACTGTTTTGTTCTCTAGAAAGTTTGGAGGTTCTTTTTTGTTTACATGAGCATTCATTATATTGTCAATAGGGCACTGGCGACTTTCTTTTCAGCCTTCTTTTGCTGAAATCAAAATAGTTAAGAACAAAGTGGTGAAAGGGTGCATATGGCGTGAGAATCAACCTAACAGTTTGGCCCAAATTCTGAAGAAAAATCAGAAGTGCTGTTTGATGAGGTTGAATAGTATTAGGTAGGTAGTCAGTTAACATCTGACCAAAAAAGGGGTGGGGGTGGGGGAAGGCTGACCAAGCCACATAGGCAGTAAGCCTGTGATTGCTTAGGCAGAATGCCTAAGCAACCAGATTGTCACATGCGGCGAAATTGGTGAAATAAGATTTGTTATGTTTTCAATTCATATTTAGAACTTACAATGCAATGGTTTGGTTGTAATATTTGGATGAATGAGAGAACTGAGAACTGTAGACCATCCGAAAGTTTTATTGTGGAAACTATTTCGTTTGATCATTAACCTATAAGATAAGTGCCAGAATGCCCAGTCTTTAGTGCCAGTGGCGAAAGGTGCCAGCCTATTTCGTTTGATCATTAAAACTACTTGTTCTTCAAGTATTGTCGCCATATATTCAATTGAAATTCATTATCTAAAGTCAATAAATATGAAGATTCATTCTAGAGACGCAATTGTCTTGGTCTAAAAGTCAATACATTTATCTTCTCCCTAGCATATATGTTCTCTCTTCAATGAAACTACTTTTTTCTTATATTTCTTCTAGTATCACGTGCACTTCCACTGTGCTTTTTTTTTTTACCCTTGAAGAAACTTCTATTGGGCTTGAAATTTATTGCATCAATTGTTCCTTCTCTATGTCTAATGCATATAAAGTGGCTGAATTTCCTTCTTGTTCTTGAGCAAATCTATTTAAAATTCGGCGGTAATGAGTTGTCTGGTAACTTGGCATCTGTGAGAATATATTCCACTAAATGCTACTGACTAATCATATCTAAAGGCTAAAGGCTATCAGCTTAGTCACTTTCATCATGAGTTGATTGAAATTTTGTTTCATGCACAGTTTGTAATTCATCCGAGATATGCCTATAGATGATACTGACACCCTCAGTTTTAAATGTTTATATTGCACAGATATTATGATGGTGTTTGGTGCAGTGTTGGCTGGATATGTTTCATGTCTACTTCAACATGGATTTGGATCTTCTTTCCACCCGAAAGTGGTACATTTTCTTAACTATTTTCTAACTTGACTATTTGAGTGCTTATTACTAAGTCTGTGTATGCAGGGGTGTTAACCAGCCGAGCTTTGAGCGAGCCCTCCCCCTGCTCGAGCTTGACTCTCTCAAGGAAAAAAAGAGATCAAGCTCTGCTCGAGCTTTCATATGAGTCTAAAATTAAGTTCAAGTTTGGCTCTCTAAAATATTTACGAGCACGAGTTTGGCTTGCGAGCCGCTCTTTTAAACTCAAAATCTTGATGAGCTTGAGTTATATACGAGCTTAATCTTGAATTGAGCTTGTTTATGAACTCATCCTCCAAACCAAAGTACAGCATACATAGTAAGCATACTATCAATCTGAAAGTGTTTAAATGAACTTCATACCAAATCGGAAAGTCTATTAGTGTAAGATATTTATTTTATATAAATATATAAATAAAGACGTGCCACTTGTGATCTCACAAGCCAAATACCTCTAAGCTCTTGTTTGGGCTCTCTAACTAGCCTATTCTTAGTCTCGAGCTCAAAAAGCTCGGTTCACAAGCTTTTCAGGGAGCCGAGCTCGAACTGGCTTGCGAATAGCTTGGTTCGTCAAAAACACTATGTGTATGTACAAGTGAATCTCCTTATTTTGTGGTGTTTGTTAAATTTTCAATAATAGAACTAGTGGGTTCTGATTATACCATTGTCATGAAATTGGAGCTTCTCAGTAGGAGCAGACATTTGAAGTTAAACGATTTATATTTTCACATCAGAACACGATTTGCTTTTAAAGGGCTGAGTACATAGTTTATGATATAAAGAACAACACTCTATATAAACATCAAAAGTAGCCCCTTTTTTCGGTTGATGGGCCTTTCAGTTAACAAAAAGTCAACGTCCCACTGCCACGAGGCTCCCGCTTATGCATGCTCTCGAGATAGTCAAGATTTATGCAGCCTTAACCTCCGTATATATGGAGAGGTGGTTTCTATTAACATAAGACTCGGGTAATTTATGGGTTTGAGCTAATTTACTTTATTGCTTTACTATCATTGTGTCTAGCTAGTCCACTTTAAGTGAGAAATATCTTCATATGCAACTAACTAATCTTGTTTCTGCTGTCTAGAAGCAAGCCTTTGAGACCAAAGACCAAGACCACACTCCTCCAGAGAAATCTAGTCTCATTGTAGAAAGCCTGAAAGAGGAAGAAGGTGCTGGATGGCCATCTTTTGGGAGACTCCTTTCCGATTTACTAAAATTCGCTATGGAAGCACTTGGCAATGGGTTCCTCAACCTCATCCCACAAAGTTTTAGAATTGGTAGATCGAATAAAGGTCTCACTCCGCTCAAGGATAACCTTGTGATGCCAGAGGACAGCGTAGAGCCGCCCCTTGTGCAGAAGCAAATGAGCTCGTCACCTATACCTGAGACTCACCATGCTCCTCAAAACATCAGTAATGATCCGCCGCCGAGGCCTCAGAAGAGTAGCAAAACACCCAAATACAAGGATCCTTCTCTCTCTGGTAAGCATCGAACATCAAAGAAGCAAGACTATTCAGAATTTTATGGTCCAGGAGAGGGAGCCTTGAAAGATCGAGTCCGACACCGTCACTGTGATAAAAGTGGAGAAGCTAGTTTTGGTGCTGTGTGTAGGGAAGCCAAACCAGTCGAAAAGAAGTCCATGGATTATTCTGACGCTAAATTTGATCTTTACAATATCGGAAGCAAATATGGAGCAGATACTACCTATCGTTACTGAGTAATGTAACTTGTAGCATTTTCTCTGGTTACTTGGCCTAGTTGGTTCTAAATCTGATGCACTAGCTATGAGCTCACTCAAATCTGGAAACCTGAGACCTATCAGAACTCGAGATATCAAGTAAGATGAGGTGTTTAGCACCAGATGTTTGTTTGTTGTAACATTTAAAGAGAGAGAGAGAGAGAAAGAGAGAGAGACTGTCAACTGTATACTGCAAGCTAGTTGATTGTATCTACTGAAATTGGAATGTCAGGAAACATTCTCCTTGTAAGTTCTAATTCTTTTCTCATGGTGTTTGCTTGTCGTTTTCTTAGAACTCTGATCAAAGTGGTTTCCACTTCTTTGTTATGAGTTTCAGGTTTGCAGTATTCCTTATTGATGTAGGAAACCAGCTGTAAAAAGTTCACTATTCTTTATTCATGTAAAGAGGTGATATTCCCAGATGCAGACGCGCACACACTTTCAAATTGAAACAATTCATTGGCACACAAATAATATCTTGCAAAAAACATATTCAAATTGAAATCATGACAAGTGTAAATTCTCCGTGCTAAAACCAAGAAGTACAACCAACATTATTTTAGAAGATAGCTCCTGGAAAACCATCTCAAATTGGAAAAATTATTCAGTGGTTCGGTCTCACCATGTTCCAGTGGTGAGATATTACTCTTCTCCATTAGCAAACTGATACATTACAGAGAGAGCAAACAGCATGACACTACAAAAGTAGTATCATGTTGCTATTGAGAAGAACATGTCTCACATGCTACATGATGAGGCCGAACAACTGAATAATTTCTCCACAAATTGAAGGGGGGGGGGGGGGGGGGGGGGAAATGAATGTAAGTGCATCATCACATTTTATTGATCTCTCCTCCGTGAGACAAACAAGACTTGACAGCATCCCTCATGTCCTCGCACACAAGAGCGCTCTCAAGGAACCCATCACCCTCTCCAGCTCCCTGTCCTCGGCATCCCCAGGAACGGCGCCACGGGGACGGCGTTCTCCGGCTGCAGCACGTAGCTACTCGGGTTGTCGTCGACGATCAGCACGCGCCCCAATCCCCCGGCCCGACAGGTCCTTCACCAGCCTCCCCCGCCCACCTCCCTGCACGAGTCCCGGTACAGGCGGTGCGATATCAGGGCCCCCTCCGGGTCGAGCCCGTCGAGCACGAGCGACGCGTACTCCCTTGCCCCGGCGGTGAACACGACCACCTCGAAGCGCTCGGCGGCCTCCTGAGGAAGACGTCGGCCCCGGGCGCTTCGAAACGTAGAAGGGGACGACGACTTGGTTGTCGATCTTCGGGTAGACGATGAAGTCGTAGGCGGAGTTGTTGGGTGGGGATTGGGGTTCGGAGTGGACTAGGGTCTCGTCGAGGTCGAGGAAGAGGGTGGGTTTGGAGCGGGGGGAGGGAGGGGGGAGGGGGGTGAGCTTGAGGAAGCCGCGGCGGCGGGGGGAGGTGAGGTTGGAGGGGGAGAGGAGGCCGAAGAGGCCGAGGAGGCGGCGGCGGCACGAGCGGAGGGACGCGGCAATGGGGGAGGGGGAGGGCTTCTTCGGCCGACGGCGGGCGGCTTTAGGAGACTTTGTGGAGGTTGTCTTGAAGTTGGACACCATTTCTATGGGGTTAGGGAGGTTGAGGGGTGGGGGGATGACGGGAGGAGCGAGGGGGATAATTTGAACATTTGGTTTGGGTTACAACGGTCGGAAATGCGTCTTTTGTCTTTTTGTTGGTTTTGGAATGGTGTTTAATTTTCTTTCACGCTATGGACTTAGTCCAAGTTTTTTCAAAATTATTTACAAGTTTGTCATCCAAATTTTTGTTTAGGACTAGTCCAATTTTTGGAAGGACTGTCAAAAAATTTTGGAAGGACAGTCCACCCAATAGAAAGGACCGCAAAAAATGTGACTCCTTTCTATTGGAAGGACTGTCAAAATTTTGACAGTTCTAAACCCCATCGAAGAAGAAGAGCACGAAGAGGAAGATCAAGATCACAATCCTGACCCTGACCCCTCTGCAGCCGACCTCTCGTGCCTCATCAACGTCGAGGTCGCCACCGTCCTCGCCATCATGCGCCGCAACGTCCGATGGGGCGGCCGCTATCCTCCCCCACCGATGACCACCTTGACCACTCCCTCATCCACTCCCTCAAATCCCTCCGCCGCCGCCTCTTCGCCTCGCCTCGCCTCGGTGGACCCGCCTCCGTCCTCCGCCCTTGCTCGACGTCGTCCGCTCCGACGAGACCGCCCCTATCACGGGTCGCCCTCTCTTCCTCCACAAGATCCTCTCCTTCGACCCCTCCCCCTCGGCCCAACGCCATGTCCCTCGTCATCGACGCCGTCACCGGTTGCCGCTTCGAGGTCACCGACCCCGCCTCCGAGGAGGTCGTCCTCGCCAAGATCCTCCAGGTCCTCCTCGTGCTCCTCTTCCCTCTTCTGCGCGCCGCTCCCCGCGCCCCGCGGGCATCCTTGCACCTGCACCCCCGCCGGCGTCCGCCTAAAATCCTAATTCTTTGGGGGTTAGGCTAGCCCCAAGTAAAATTTGGACTGTCCCCAGTAAACGTTCCACTCTACTGATCTCCTAGAAAGAGCTAGCAATTGTTGGAGTGCCTTAGAATTAGCCATATTTAGTGGCCGGACTCACCACCTGACTTTCTATAAATAGTACCATCACATATCAAAAAATAGTAATATTGAAAGTGTAAAGAATAGTGATGTATCATGACGAGAATTAAGGTTCACCACTGCCATGTGATAAATCCGAATCATTGAATAATTTTTCAAAAGTGAGCTTCATTTTCAGTGAAATTGGCTGGACTTGATCTATTTCTAGTAACTAAATTAAAGGTGATACAAACAAAAGACATATAATTTTGTCAAAATCAAATAATAAATTTGTATTTATGGCAACAAAAATTACAACCAAAGAGAAAGTATAGTGAAGTTGACTGCTACTTTGCACGCAAAGAGGTTCGCAAGAAGGTGGTCTCATTTTCTCATGTTTCCTTAAGTTCTCAATTGACTTAATATCTATACAAAAATATTGCCACAAAAAATAATCCTCTTTTATGGACAAGCTTAATTGACTTCACTACTCTCTACCCTCAGATCGACTTGAGAGTGTTAGAGTCTATTTTCTTTCCTTGTGTTTTCTTTTCTTACCCCAATTTTAGGACAATATTTTCTTGTATTTTTTCTTACCTCAAGTCACTC
>JANAVB010025400.1:4256466-4438658 GCA_029216955.1 Iris pallida | reverse complement strand
TGCTGCTGCTGTTGCTGCCGCTGTGCTGCTTTGGCCGCTGCTGCGCTGATCTGCTGCTGCTGCCGCCGGCCTCCGGCGCCCGCCGCCCGCCGCCGGCGCCCAGCCGCCCCTCTCCGGTCATCCCACCAACCCCGTCTTCTTCAGCATCCTCTTCTTCCACTTCTTTTTCCAAAGGAAAAGAAGACCTAGGTAAGCTTCTTCCCCTTTTTCCAATCCTTATTTTCTTTCAATTCTAACTAGGCTAGATTAATAACAAGGTTGTTATTTGCTATTGGATTCTAATTAGGGCTTGTGAAGGAGTCTAGGACATTCCCAACCCAAGGCAAGTCCTCCTCTCTTTCTCCTTCTCAATATTTCCATCTAGGTTATTGGAAATCATATTTATTCTTTTATTATCATGATAAAATTCTGAAATTATAGCTTCATGAATAATTTTGGGTAATACCGGAAAATTTAAATTGTAAGGTTTAATCTTCAAAAATATGAAATTTCATATCATAAGTATGGAATATGAATTAGTTAAGATAATATTCCTGAATTTTGTTTAATTAAATTCTTAATTGATAGTATTTAAAACAAGTCATGATATATATTAAAATGAAGCAAATTCTAAAATCTAGTGAATGTTTAATTGATGGATATAAACAAAAGTGTTATACATTTATGGTAATATTCCAAACAAGTGGAACTCGAATAGTCACAAATAGAGGAATTGATTTGAACACGGACTCTGGACTTGCAATGTTGGACATGAACATTGGGACTCGTCATGAGCAAACAAACACCTGTGAACATATGGACTCTTCCAGGGTAAGTTGTCATACACATGTATGGACAGAACAATTGAACCCACTCTCCAGGGAGGTAAAGTATGAGGACGTTATCGTAGAAGCTGCAATTTTTCATTTATTTATATATGTATATATTTACCTACATATCATCTATGTATATATATTTACGTACATAATATATATATATAATATACAAGTACATAAATACATATTATCTATATATGAGTATATGCCTACATACTACTATATATATATATATGGTATATATTATACATACTGTATATATACATACTAATATAAATATATCTCTAATATATACATGATATATGCTATCTACATGCATATTATCTATATGATACGTATATATCATATGTATATGTTTATATATATATATGTACAAGTATATAACACTATCTATATGATATATATATACAATACCTATATGATATATGTACATACTTTAAATTTTTGGAAGCAAGCTCACATTGTTATTCTGCTTTGATAAATTTGCAAATCACCATTCATTGCTAAAGGTAAATTGCAATTGCTCACTTGCTAAGGTAAAAAGTTCAATTTCCTATCCTTTTCCTCTTTTTTGTTTTTAATATATATAAACTGCGTGGTCCGGTGTTGAGGTTGTCTCCACCGAGGGGTCGGCGAACCCTTTATTTCTTGCGTGGTTCCGGTGTTGAGAGTTGCTCCACCGAAGGGGTCGGCGAGCCCATATTTTTCTTATCATTTATATATGTTTTCTGTAAATTTCCGGGGCTCCTAAATACAAAGGAGACTCTGCCCAAATTTTTGAGAAATTCTAAAGATAGTCAAATTTCTGACCTTCGGAAATTTTTAGAAAGTTTCATATATAGGAAGCATTGGGCGGGGAGAACAACTGAATATTCCTAGATATCCCGTAACATAATAACCATAAAAAGCTGATCAGCATTCTACATCTTTTTAGATGTCCGTACTTCTAATTGCAATAGAGAGTACTAGCCCAAGGGAGGCTCCGAAATTACTACATCTATTCGACAGTAACATCAATAGATGTCCGTACTTCTATTTTCAATAGAGAGTACTAGCCCAAGGGAGGCTCCGAAATCACAGCCTGATCCCAGGTTAACGGGATTGTTCACGGGAAGCATCTAGAGGATTATTCGGATTATTGTTCTCAATTGCATTTCATCTTACTCCAAGGGTAACTCATACCTACCTTAGGTAGGCAGTTTGCTCAAGGGAAGCAAATCTCACTGAAAGCTCAAGGGAAGCTCGGAAATCTCATAATCCCTGGAGTAGGATGATGGTTACATATGTCATACTAGTCAGATTAAGGACATATATATATATACATATTTATATACATTCATGTATGCAGTTGCACAAGTCTTTTAAAGAAATTCGCATGTTCCATTTTATTTATTATAATTCATCGCCCTTGACCGAGGACTTGCTTGTCGTTTCTAAACGACCTAGTTTTGTTCACTAGGTGAAGAAGAAGACGTCTCTGCTGAAGTATCGCCGCAATACCTCGAGGAGTGAACCATTGCTTATAGCTAGGACGAGTACTTCTCAGTCAGTTTGCAACTTGCTTTGTAATAAATCTGTGTAAGAATTGTTGGAAAAGTTCCCTGTACAATATGCTTAATGTTATGGAATTTCTGGTATTTTTCATTTTGCTGATATTACGGGCGACAATCGCAATTTCGGTGCGTAGCCTGGAGATGTGTTCCAACGTCACCCTTCCATCCGGGAAGCGGGACGTGACAAATCTACATGTAAAACTAACCATAATTCATCTAATGACCAGCCATCAAGTGCCCCCTCCCTTCCTATAAAGAATCCTTAAGAAAACTCTTACCTCTTTTTACCTCTACATAGAACCCTAATTTGTTCTTCCCCAAACTTGAGAGCTTCCCTCTTGATTTTGATCTCCAAATCCCTCTATTCTTCCTCCAATCTTTCATCATTTCTTCTCATTCAACCAAGGATGTCATAATTGTAACCAATAATATTGTATTATTCGATTTATTTTTTTATTATTTATACATTTCAAAAAAAATCTAATTAATTATTAAGGTTCTATTTAAAAAAAAGAAACATTTTTTTTATAAATATAAATAATTACATATAAACCCTTTGGAGAATTGTAATTTCAAAACTAGCATGGACATCTAATCATGCTAGGTGTCTTCATGCATGTAGGGAAGGGACATGTGTCTCATTCCATATTGCATTTTCATTATTTTTGTTTAAAAAAATATATATATGAAAAGAAGAGAGAAGAAGTTATATAATAAAGGAGAGAGAGAAAACCATCATTCTCTCCATCCCTCTCCCTCACGTTTCCTTTCTCCCCCTTTCTCTCTCGGTTCTCTCTCTCTCTCGGTTCTCTCTCTCTCTCTCTCTCGGTCCACTCTTTATCTCCCTCTCTCCATCTCTTTTACTCCCTCTCGGCTCCTCCTCCCGCACACCCACCGGCGTCGGCCACCGCCGGCCGGCCACCGCCGGCCGGCCGGCCCCTCACCGCTGATAGCTCCCGGCCGGCCGCCCCCTCTTGGCCGCTCACCTTCACCACCACCATCATCTCTATCACCAAAGCCCTAACCCCTTTATCCTTCACAAAAAAAAAGAAATGAAGAAGAAGAAGAAGATGAAGTAAAGAGGAGGATAATTGGAAGATGAAGAAGGCTCAAGCCCTAACCCCCAATTTCCAAACCCAAATCTATTTTTTCCAAGGCAAGCTCTCTCTCTCTCTCCCTTCTTTTTATCTGTAATTTTTTTTCCATCCAAAAAATGCATGTTAAATTATTTATCTAAATTTTTGGATAGAATTAAGTATATTTATAAATTGTTTGTGGACATTGAATGTAGCAGTGTAGAGTTTCATTCATATCTTATATATACTTTATACATATGTTAAGGGTTTACCCAATATTACCCCCACTTTCACAGGTTTAACATCTTGATTGCTGGAATTATAAGTTAGATAGTTGCTTAAACCATTTCACTGAAACTTAGCTTCCGCTTAAACTTTATCAAGCATTCTGAAACTTTTGTGCATGAATTTCTCTTTTGTTACAAATGTGCTCTCTAATATCCGAGAAAATGATGATATAGTCACTTGCACTATGGTTTATTGACTGCTCGAGCAGATAGTTTGAAGGTTGACAACTGTATTTTTAACATTTTATTTGAACACTTCTCGGGAATTAGACTATATAATACCTATCGGTTAGGAACTTACCATGGGTTCTGTTGCATGTGCTTTAAATGTTGTTGAAAAACTTTATCTTTGAGTAGTAGTACTAGTATTTAAGTATCATATTATAAATAAAAGTATAAAAGAACACCATTTTCTAGCTTTAGCAGACTGTTTGGCCTCGTTTGGTAAAGGATAGGAAATCAATTATTTTGCAGGCAGAGGAATCAGTCTTCATAAAGATACACGTTAGTTCTTCATGACACACTAAGTTATTACAACTTTGTGGTTTCCCTTATGAATGAAAATTAAAAAGGAAGAAAAGTCTAGAAACTTTAGTACTTTAATATTAAATAATTTTACGCTTGTCACGTAGATAATGAATTTACATATTTATAAAGAGGGCTTTGTATGAATTCTTGTTAACATCATGAAATACAAGTTTGTAAAAGTTAAATTCTATGCAAGGTTAATATGTATATGCATGTATAAATTTTCATTATTATTTGTATTGTTTAATTCTGTCCAGAATTATAAACTATACATATTTGACATAATTATTGTGACCACTTAGTTAAATGGGTATTTATAGATGCCGGTACATTATGGTAACCTCACCTATAAGTTTTCAAGTCAAAATAACCAATTTGTTTTTCCTAAAAGATAGTTTTATGTATGGATTAACTTTGGACATGTTAGAATTGATTTTGGTTAACTTTTCATTTCATGATTTTTTTTTAGAAAACCTTCTTATGTAGTTTTCCACTACAACTTGTATGCTTGAGCTTGTGAGGACCTAAAGAATACATTTTGTACCCAAAGATACATTTTGCACATAAATAAGATTGCTAACTCGCTAAGGTATGATGTCAAATCCTTATTTTTCAATACCGGATATATATATTGCGTGTTGCCGGTGTTGAGAGTTGCTCCACCGAAGGGGTCGGCGTACCCGGATATATATATTGCTGTTGCCGGTGTTGAGGGCTGCTCCACCGAAGGGGTCGGCGTGCCCATGCATTTATTTTGTGTTTATGTGTTCTGGAAATATTTCCGGGTCAGTAAATACAAAGGAGACTCTGCCGAAATTTTTAAAAATTTTCGAAGATAGTCTTTTTCCGAGAATTCGGACTCTTTAGAAACTTTTGACTTAAGTTTTAAATCATTGGAACCATCCATTTCCGATCTATAACATCGGAGGGATTCTTGAAAATCATTGTCCAATTAGATACCATGTAATTTTGCCTTTGTTCCAACACTTTCTTGGACTCTATTAGTTTCGGAAAGGATGAAACTATCACTTGAATGCGACTTGACTTTTAAGACTCCCGTTTGAGGGATGGTTTCTATGGAATCTGAATGTCTAAAATATGTTGCATCGGGATGGGAGGGAAACCATTGGATCACATCCGGCTGACTTCTTTGCAATATGATTTTTATTTTTCGTACTGATCAGTCCCTGAATCGGTGTTCGTGCGGCCGCACGAATATCCGGGGTGAGGCTTAACTCACTTTCTTGATCGCAATTGGACATCCAGGCCCTGAGTTTCAGCTCAGCTATCCATTTGCACAATACCCTGAGTTTCAGCTCAGAATACTTGTTAATTCATTAGACATCCAGGCCCTGAGTTCAGCTCAGCTATCTAATGAATGGGTTCGATATTCTTGGAAAGGTTCAAGTCATACGAACTTCTTTTTATAGCTCATGATTCGATGACTCGACCCAGATGATTTGAAAACTAACTCATGATGCTATCTTGCTTGTAATCACATCAATATGTGATAGTACAGACGGTTGGATAATCTAAGCACCATCCGTTTTGTACGAGCCTGATCCCGGGCATATAGGGTTATTATTGAGATGCTAGGCGTGTGTGTGTGATCCAGAAAGATTTCTCTAAATTGCATTTAGGTCTAAAAAGATCTGGTTTATGTCCTTTGTGATATTATCTTGAGAGCTATTTACTTCTTGACTGATATCACAAGGTATGAGTTTAATTGCTCAAGTTACTTCATTTTGTATTCATTTATCTTATCATTCCACATTCATAACTATCTCCTTTGACTGAGGGCTTGCTAGTCGTATTGACGACCTTGTTTTGTTCACTAGGTT
Source organism: Iris pallida (assembly GCA_029216955.1). NCBI lineage: Eukaryota > Viridiplantae > Streptophyta > Magnoliopsida > Asparagales > Iridaceae > Iris > Iris pallida. Next base: position 4,432,558 of record JANAVB010025400.1, on the reverse strand, counting down.
TTGATGAAGCTCAGGAGGGAATGTCAATGTACACTGAAGAGGAGGTGGATCCTAGACATCAGCTGGTAGTACTTTGTAGTTGGTTATGTATTATATGTATATTGAGTTAAACATTGTAATCGGATAGAATAATAAAATTTTCTAATTATAGTTTAGAAATGTCCTGTAATAAATTGTAAAATTATTTGAGTTATGTACCCTGTGACCTGTTGTAATCCTACCCTAGAGCCGTACGGGCGACAATCGCGATTATGGATACCAGAGTATTTATATGTCGCGTAGCCTGGGGATGATGTTATGTTCTCGGCTCGCCGTATTCTGGGAGCGGGGCGTGACACGTCTTTTTGTTGGTGGCCCATGCAGGTCTCGAAAAATAGAAAAACTAGGATATGATGCAGGTCTAATTTTCATGGAAACCTATATCGGTTGAGCTATATACCCTAAGATATACTCCTAGAAATGTCTATTTATCCATAGACTATGTTTTATTCCGCTTACCCTATAGGTCCTTACCTAATAGATGTCCTATAGTGATCCTATATAGTTTAAAATCCTAACCCATGACTTCTATTAAAGGAATAGATGATATCTAGAAAATTATGGGTAGTATAAGGATATATATGATTCGAAATTCAGGTCAAGTATTTCATAGAGAATTAGACTAAGTATTCTTACTAGAGTGTCCTAGTAAAGATTGCAAAAAGTTCTTTAAGGACCTTGAATTTTGTATCCTTAGTGAACTTGAGATTCAGATTTATCTTGATATCATATATATTAGAATAGTAAAGGAATAAGGATCACATAGCCAACATGCCAGATATGATCTAAGGTCTTATTTAGATTATATGTAGCATGTTTTGGGGAATGAGTATATATATAAGGGTAACTTGGAAGAAATATTTGGTAAGTTAGTAATAATAGTTACTTTATTTAAGATATAGGCATAAAATTTGCTACATATAATATTGTATATAGCTTCTAAAGTATAGTTCGACTCCTCAGTATTTGATCTTATCCATTCCTAAAATTTGACTCATTCCTTCCTTATCGAATTTCATATATATTTTTTTACACATCTCTATCTTTCTTGAAAGTTCTCAAATTTTCTTGTTTCATCCAAGGTTCGTTGATTGAAAATTTTAGAATTGCATTCTTTCTTTTCGAATCTAATTTCTTTTAAATAGTATCTTTGATTTCGATAATTGTCCTACCTCTAAATACCCATATATGCATTACTCGTTGATTGATTTTTGGATTTTCTTTTGAAACAATACTTTATTGGATTTTCTGAAATTGAATTTCCTGTGAATGAATATTTGTTTATTGCATCAAGAATCCGAAAATCCTTCAATTGAATTATGAAATGAGAAGTTGTTGCAGCCATTTGGATTGGTCATCCAAATTGGCGAGGCACATATTCTCTAAACATGATTCAAGAAGTTTATAAATTTCGGGGATCAGGACATGATTATTTTTCGTGACAGATTTCGAAATTTGACATTCAGATTAATTTTTTTTTTACTACTACCGTTTGGGTTTGAAATTCATTGACCTGAATAATTTAAAGTGACATATGGTGCTTCTGATAATAATGGATATGTGAGATTTTCTTACTAATTTTGTCAAAAGATTTTGTAATTATGGTATTATATGGTACTTTTGATACTTAGATAAAGAAGTGATGAAAAATAAATAAATAAATTTATTTCTAAGTATTGTTCTTGAGTATCTTTTGAATTTCCAAGGATACCCTAACGTGTAAGGCCACTTCACAATCATAATTCCTACTCATTCAATGGCATGATAGCAAGAAAGTGCAGCCATGAATCATGATAGTGAAGCGGTATCTTGATTGCAGCCATATGCGCAATGGCGGGGCACAAGACTACTATATCACGTCAGGAAACAAGAAATGAGGAATATGATTTTGATTTTTTAGGACCTACACGGTTACGGTGTTTGACTGACTCTATGCAAATTTCAAGATCATTGATGAATTCAAGTATCTTTATACTCCCAATTTCCATAAAGCTTTCAATGAACATGATTTTGAAAATATTTTGCTTAGAAATAGATTATTACTTCATCTCTCTAAGGTGTATAGTATATCTTGTTTCTACCTATAATTGTTTTAAAAAGTTTTTCTTTAGAAATTTAAATTTTGAGGCCGAAATTTGTAAATTGTGATTGAATTCCCTATAAATAAATATTTATTTTGTGCCTAATTGATGTTATTTTAAGTGTCTCTTGTTGGAATTGCTTCTGATGATCAAGAATTATTCTTGAAGGATTAAGATAATATTAGATAAGGAATTGGTATAGTGGAACAGATTGCAAAAAAATAATAAATAAATAAATAAATAAAAGATTGTATTGATCAATGAACTGAGGTAGACAAGAACTGATTTGATCTTGAGTATCGATGAGTTAATTCTGTATCAGATTCTAAAGATTAACATTTGGTTGATCTAATTCGAGCTAGTGAATAGATGTTTCCTCAGTTACATTGAGGTATATCGGAATTGAATGACGTTGATTCGATGATATTATATTTAGATGAACAATAAATTTGATTCATAATGAATCATCCAGTTTTGTTAATTTGTGGACTATTGGTGGATCAAATGATATCATATAAGTTACGGATGACTTGATTGAAGTGACCATGAGTATAAGTAAATAGATATTAGTTGAACTCAAGTTGATAAATTCTTGGTGATTGATCGTTGATTATGAGTGACAAAATTGATAACTTGGAGAAATTTTGAGTCGATATATCTTGGATGAAATTAATATGTAAGATGAAGTGATTGGTAACCACGAAATTTTTTTTGACTTGTGGATTGATATTAAGTTGGTCTGAAGATAAAAGTAAAACTAAATACATGAATCAAGGGACAAACAAGATTGGAATTGGAAGTAAATTATGATTGGATAAATTTTGTTGCATATATAGCATATGATTGGTGACTTAGACTTATTATTTGGATTGGTGATTGAGATATGAGAATTTTGACATCTCTATATTACTCACTATTTGTGGATTCAATTTTCTAAGATGAAGTAATTGTTAATTGAATTTCTTGTGATTGAGTATACAACTTTACATATTTGACGAGACAGAAAAAAACGGGGGGGGGGGGGGGGGGGAGGGGAGAAAAATTGGATGTTTGTTGTTGAATCATGAAATGAGAAATCATTGCAGCTATCCGGATTGGCGAGTTACAAGATTTTCATATCACGTCAGAAAAGGAGAATAAAGAATATAATTTTTTGAATTCGAAGAATACATTGTTATAGGTTGAAACAATATGGTAGCTGACCATTTTGTTTGATCATATGGAATTCCAACAATCTTTAAGATATCAAGTATTTTGAATTGTCTTTATTTCCATAAACTTTTGACATATATGTTTCAAAATAATTCATTTGATATAGATTACTACTTCAACTTTGTAAGGTGGGTATAACATATTGTTTCTTTATATTTTGTTTTTGAAAAGTTTATCTTTAAAATTTTAAATTTCGAGGACAAAATTTTTATAAGGTGGGTAGAGTGTCATAATTGTAACCAATAATACTGTATTATTCGATTTATTTTTTTATTATTTATACATTTCAAAAAAAATCTAATTAATTATTAAGGTTCTATTTATAAAAAAGGAACATTTTTTTATAAATATAAATAATTACATATAAACCCTTTGGAGAATTGTAATTTCAAAACTAGCATGGACATCTAGTCATGCTAGGTGTCTTCATGCATGTAGGGAAGGGACATGTGTCTCATTCCATATTGCCTTTTCATTATTTTTATTTTAAAAAAATATAAAAAAAGAAGAGAGAAGAAGTTATATAATAAATGAGAGAGAGAAAACCATCATTCTCTCCATCCCTCTCCCTCACGTTTCCTTTCTCCCCCTTTCTCTCTCGGTTCTCTCTCTCTCTCTCTCTCTCTCTCTCTCTCTCGGTCCACTCTTCATCTCCCTCTCTCCATCTCTCTTACTCCCTCTCGGCTCCTCCTCCCACACACCCACCGGCGTCGGCCACCGCCGGCCGGTCGGCCCCTCACCGCCGGTAGCTCCCGGCCGGCCGCTCACCTTCATCACCACCATCATCTTCATCTCTATCTCCATCATCCTCATTATCATCTCTATCACCAAAGCCCTAACCCCTTTATCCTTCACAAAAAAAAAGAAATGAAGAAGAAGAAGAAGATGAAGTAAAGAGGAGGATAATTGGAAGATGAAAAAGGCTCAAGCCCTAACCCCCAATTTCCAAACCCAAATCTATTTTTACAAGGCAAGCTCTCTCTCTCTCTCTCTCCCTTCTTTTTATCTGTAATTTTTTTTTCCATCCAAAAAATGCATGTTAAATTATTTATCTAAATTTTTTGATAGAATTAAGTATATTTATAAATTGTTTGTGGACATTGAATGTAGTAGTGTAGAGTTTCATTCCTATCTTATATATATACTTTATACATATGTTAAGGGTTTACCCAATATTACCCCCACTTTCACAGGTTTAACATCTCGATTGCTGGAATTATAAGTTAGATAGTTGCTTAAACCATTTCACTGAAACTTAGCTTCCGCTTAAACTTTATCAAGCATTCTGAAACTTTTGTGCATGAATTTCTCTTTTGTTACAAATGTGCTCTCTAATATCCGAGAAAATGATGATATAGTCACTTGCACTATGGTTTATTGACTGCTCGAGCAGATAGTTTGAAGGTTGACAACTGTATTTTTAACATTTTATTTGAACACTTCTCGGGAATTAGACTATATAATACCTATCGGTTAGGAACTTACCATGGGTTCTGTTGCATGTGCTTTAAATGTTGTTGAAAAACTTTATCTTTGAGTAGTAGTACTAGTATTTAAGTATCACATTATAAATAAAAGTATAAAAGAATACCATTTTCTAGCTTTAGCAGACTGTTTGGCCTCGTTTGGTTCTCGAAAAGGATAGAAAATCAATTATTTTGCAGGCAGAGGAATCAGTCTTCATAAAGATACACGTTAGTTCTTCATGACACACTAAGTTATTACAACTTTGTGGTTTCCCTTATGAATGAAATTAAAAAGGAAGAAAAGTCTAGAAACTTTAGTACTTTAATATTAAATAATTTTACGCTTGTCACGTAGATAATGAATTTACATATTTATAAAGAGGGCTTTGTATGAATTCTTGTTAACATCATGAAATACAAGTTTGTAAAAGTTAAATTCTATGCAAGGTTAATATGTATATGCATGTATAAATTTTCATTATTATTTATATTGTTTAATTCTGTCCAGAATTATAAACTATACATATTTGACATAATTATTGTGACCACTTAGTTAAATGGGTATTTATAGATGCCGGTACATTATGGTAACCTCACCTATAAGTTTTCAAGTCAAAATAACCAATTTGTTTTTCCTAAAAGATAGTTTTATGTATGGATTAACTTTGGACATGTTAGAATTGATTTTCGATAACTTTTCATTTCGTGATTTTTTTTTTAGAAAACCTTCTTATGTAGTTTTGTCACACCCCAGAACCAGAATACTGGAGAGCGGGGGCAGACATAGCCAGCTACGTATATGAAATGGAATCCATCTCGCTATACGGTCACGGCTGTCTAGATACATGAGGGTTTATCTACAAGCCAACAGTCTCTTAAGGTCATGAACAAGCCTAGTGTCTCAATCACAAGCAAGTAAGTAAAAGGTTACAAGAAGTATGATCATTAAATATACAATAATAAGGCGTCCCAAATATTACATATTCAGCTGATCATGAAGCTAGTCGTTATAAAATGTTAGGACTAGCAAGAGTTTAGTCATACATGATCAACCCTAGGATCTGTTAATCATGTTACAGCCTGTAGGCAGACAGTAAGTAAAGTGTAATCGAGTTAAACAGGTGCTCGTCGGCTAAACGCCTCAAAAGAATATTTTTACAATAAAGTGAAAGATCAAAAATAAACCCACTCGTTGCCATGGTTCCGTCTAGTGGCCACCATCTGGCTGGAAGATCGGTAGATCCTCCGGAGCTGCTCCGAAATCTGGCCACACAAAACCAGCTGGGTCAGACCCCAGAAAGAGCAAGTGCCACAAAGGAATCTTTACTTAGGAACTAAAACCAGCAATCAGCACAAGATATAAATAAAAGTAAGAACTGGAAATAAAGAGAATACATCAGGATGATATACGACAAGATAACCATGGAACTATTCAGATAACCAGGTTACAACCCGTAAACCAAACAAGGACCGGGATTGTAACCCTTCGTCTGAACAGAACTTGGAATTCTCACCATTTATCGGTAAAATAAATACAAGCATTCAGGTCATTCAATAATCTGGAACAGGATCAGGGCAAGACTAGACTGGTTAGACTCCATCCAATCACTTCACGGCCAAGCAAGAATTACGGCTTGATACTTTAACTAACTAGGGTTGTCACAAGCCTAATTACTAACAAGATGCAGTGAGATTATTCCACAGCCACAAGCCCTGCAGACTATCCAGGTTACCCGGGTTGAAGGATTTAGAGTTGAATTCAGGTGGGTACATCGTCCAGAAAACGAATGTACCCTTAGGCAGCTTGAAGGGTGCAACACATGACAGTGTGCTGGAAATGTGTCCTACTCGACGGCAGGCTACAGATCCCAAGGCGTGCCCAGGTAACGGGATTGCCTGTAGCTGGGAGATCTCTTTATGACTAATGTGTTATTCTAGTTATTAGCCTTAGTCCATTTCAGTAGGTACTCCTGACCGTGGTACTCAGAAGTCCCCTCCTAGACATGATGCAAGACAGGACTGGATCATTTGTACAAGCACAATCGTCCACGGTGTCCAGATTAATTATACAGGTTATGTCATGCCAGGTAGCCGTCGCAACAGCTTATCAAGATATATCATGTCAGGTTATCATGTCCAGTTTACTGATCAGGAGTGCACCGCGACGGGCCACTATCAGGTCATGTCAGGTTAGTCATGTCAGGAGTGCACCACTACGGGTCACTGTCAGATCATGCTCAATTATCAATTCCAAACATATCAAATGAATTCATGATTTTCAAGTTCAGGACAAAAGGCGTAAGGATATAAAATGGACGTTAAATATCTAATAAAATATCAATATACAGGGCTATAGAAGAGCCATGCGGCTAAGGCACATGCGGCCAGGATGGACCTCATGCGGCTGGGGAAGGAGTCGGGTTCATGCGGCTGGGGAGAGATTCATGCGGGTCGGGGGAACTAAGGACCCATGTGGCTCGCAGGAGAGGGATTCTCATGCGGCTGGAATAAATCGAACTCATGCGGCCAAGAGAAGGGCAAGACACATGCGGCCAGGAGGGCAAGGGTACTCCTGCGGCTGGCGGAAATGAGTCCATGCGGCTCAACCAAGTCGATTCCCATGCGGCTGGGTCAAGGTGATTGCTTATGCGGCTGACCGGGGGAGGGGAGTTCATACGGCTTATAAGGTTCAGGATCTCATGCGGCTGGCGGATATAGAACTCATGCGGCCAGCGAGTGAGTCTGGTTCATGCGGCTCGTCAAGACTGTGCACATGCGACTGGGTCCAACTCATGCGGCCAGGATAAGCTGATGCGGCAGGATAAGGTCCTCAGCCCTATGCGGCTGAACTGACTGGGCCCTATACGGCCGGGAATACTTGCCGCATGAACTTGTCACACGGTCAAGTCAAGGCAATAGTGCATGCGGTTGGAACTGACTTGCCGCATGAATGTTCATGCGGTCAAGTACACCATGCGGCTCGGGACTGTGCTTCTTCTCCAAATTTCCGAGAAGAAGTACATCATAAGCTATGGCTTCCAAGCTGCATAACTCTATCATCCGGAGCCCAAATCCAAACTTCTATAGGTCAAAATGGGGTAGAACGAGATTCTCTACAACATAGAACCCTCAAAACTCAGAAATAACATGATTAAGTAGATCAAAACCCAAAAAATCCAAAAATAAAGTAAACTTAGATCTAGAAGAATCTAGCCATGGAAAGTGAAAATGCCAAGTTCTAAAGTAAATTAAAATGTTGTAAGGAAGAGAATGAAGCAATAAAATTAGAGTTCCTCCATAAAGCAAGTTGCACTTGCCTAGACCTCTCTCTCCCTCTCTCTGGTAGGTAAGGAAGTAATGGTGGAGAAGATGATAAATGAAGAGAGAGAAAGGAGAAGGGTTAATAAATGGTAGTGGTGGTGGTAGGTAGGGGGTTCACCCCTTGGTTCATGATGAACCAAGAGCAATCCCAAACCGAACCAAGCCAACCCAAACCAAGAATAAACCAAGCCCAGAGAGAAAATTAAGCAAGGAAATCATACAATACAAGAATAAATACGTACACGTATTCTAGAAATACGTAATACGAACCACAGGCATTACAACTCTACCCACCTTAAAAGAATTCCGTCCTCGAAATTTAATCAAGAGGCTAGAGGAGCAATGACAAGCTACATTAATCACATGCAAGCTATAACTAGGCAGACAATCACTCATTCAAGCAAGAAATCGAAGGCATGAGGCATAAGAAAGATATTATACCTCACGAGTCAAACAAGTCGGGATATCGCGATCGGATATCATCCTCACGCTCCCACGTTGACTCCCCCAAAGAGTGATGACCCCAAGCAACTCGGACTAACTTGATAGTCTTGTTCTTGAGGATCTTCTCTCTCCGGTCCAATATAGACACGGGCCTCTCCTCATACGAAAGGTTGGTACCAACAACCAATTCCGAATGATCCAGGATGTGGCTCGGGTCCGGGATATACCGTCGTAATTGGGATACATGGAACACGTCATGCACCTCGCTTAGCGACGGCGGAAGAGCGAGACGATAGGATACATCTCCTACTCGCTCCAGAATGTCAAACGGTCCTATATACCTAGGACTAAGCTTGCCCCGTATGCCAAAACGAATGACGCCACGGTTAGGCGAAATCCTCAGGAATACATGATCGCCGACCGAAAACTCGAGAGGGCGCCGATGAGAATCGGCCCAATGGCGCTGGCGATCTTGGGCAACTCGAAGATGATCTCTGACTCGCCTGACCACTTCAACTGTCTGGGCAATTATTTCTGGACCGAGCATCTGTCTCTCTCCAACATCATCCCAGGCTAGCGGGGATCTGCACTTCCTATCATACAGTGCCTCGAACGGTGCCATCTGGATACTGGCCTGGAAACTGTTGTTGTACGAGAATTCCATCAGGTGCAAGTAATCTTTCTATGAACCACCGAAGTCAAGTGTGCAAGACCGTAACATGTCTTCAAGAGTCTGGATCGTGCGCTCCGACTGGCCATCTGTCTGCGGGTGATATGCTGAACTGAACTGGAGATGAGTTCCCAAACTCTCTTGCAAGCCACGCCAAAAGTGCGACGTAAATCTTGAATCTCGGTCCGAGGTGATACTGACTGGCACACCGTGCAATCTGACAATCTGTCTGAGGTATATCTCTGCTAACTGAGCCGTCGACTGACCAACTCTGAACGGGAGGAAGTGAGCCACCTTCGTGAGCCGATCAACGATAACCCAGATAGCATCTCTGCCAGCTGGGGATCTAGGTAATCCAGTCACAAAATCCATGGTCACATGCTCCCACTTCTATTCTGGAATCGGCAAGGGCTGAAGAAGTCCAGCCGGCCTCTGATGTTCAGTTTTAACTTGTTGGCAAACCAAATACCGAGAGACAAACCGAGCTATCTCCCGCTTCATGCCATTCCACCAGAAGAGCTGACAGATATCGCGGTACATCTTCGTACTGCCCGGATGGATAGAATACTGAGAACTGTGCGCTTCCGACATGATCTCATGTCTGATACCTCCACTGGGTATACAAAGACGATTACCATGTCGAAGTATACCATCCTCATGAATGCATAACTCTGGTCTTCGTCCTGCCTCACACTCTGCCCTGAGCCGCTGAAGCTTGGAATCTGTTGACTGCGCCATCCGGATCCTCTCGACTATAGTGGACTGAACTTGCATACTGGCCATCAATGCCATTGGAAGGGAGAACTTCAATACCCATCTTCTGAAGATCTTCTAACAGCTCCGGCTGCGCTGTCAGGAAATAAACTCCGGCTCTCCTGCTCAATGCATCTGCAACGACGTTGGCCTTTCCAGGATGATACGGCAAGTTGACGTCATAATCCACAAGCAGCTCCAGCCATCTCCTCTGACGCATGTTAAGATCTTTCTGGGTGAAAACATACTTCAGGCTCTTGTGGTCGGTGAAAATCTCTACCCTATCTCCATATAAATAGTGTCTCCACAACTTAAGTGCAAACACTACTGCTGCCAGCTCCAAGTCATGGGTTGGGCAATTCTTCTCATGATCACGAAGTTGTCGTGAAGCATAAGCTATTACCTTCCCATGCTGCATCAGAACACACCCTAAGCCTCTGCCTGAAGCATCACAATATACTGAGAATCCTCCGGTCCCATCTGGAAGCGCGAGAATGGGAGTCGTCATCAAGCCTCGCTTCAACTGTTCAAAAGAACTCTGACACTCTGTTGTCCAAGCAAACTGCGCATCCTTGCGGGTCAACTGGGTTAGTGGCGCTGAAATCCGAGCAAAATCTGAAATAAACCGCCGGTAGTAGCCGGCCAATCCGAAAAAACTGCGAACTTCTGTAACGGTGCTGGACACTGGCCATGACTCAATAGCCACAATCTTCTGGGGATCCACTTCTACTCCTTCCCGAGTGATGATATGACCCAAGTACGAAATGCGATCGAGCCAGAACTTGCATTTACTGAACTTGGCATATAACTGGTGCTCTTTGAGGATCTGAAGAACTATACGGAGATACTGCTCATGCTCCGCCTCACTCTTGCTGTAGACCAGGATGTCATCCAAGAACACAATCACAAATTGATCCAAATAAGGCATGAAGATGCGATTCATGAGGTCCATGAATACTGCCGGCGCATTGGTTGCTCCAAAAGGCATAACAAGGAACTCCCAATGCCCATATCTCGATCTAAAAGCTATCTTCGGGATATCCTGCTCTCTGACTCTGATCTGATGATAACCTGAGCGCAAATCAATCTTCGAGAATACTGAAGCCCCCTTGAGTTGATCAAACAAGTCATCTATCCTTGGGAGAGGATATCTGTTCTTGATTGTCACTGAATTCAACGTACGATAATCAACACATAACCTGGACGTACCATCATTCTTTTTCACAAGAAGCATCGGGGCTCCCCAAGGCGATCAACTAGCACGAATGAATTCCTTGGTCCTGAGTTCCTCAATCATCTTGTACAATATCTCCAATTCTGACGGCGCCATTCTGTAGACTCTCTCTGACACTGGGGCTACTCCGGAAATCAAGTCTATGGTGAACTCGATCTTCCGCTCTGGCGGCATACCTGGAAGCTCTTCCGGGAAAACATCTGGAAACTCTTCCACTATCCTGGTCAACTGAACTGCTGCTACTGCCATCCGCAATACTGGAGGAGAAGGCTCAACCTCGTCTCGAGAGAAAAAAAACTCCGGCTTACCTGGAATGCTAAAAACAACCCTGCCGATATGGCAGTCTATTCTAGCATACTGGTTCCTCAACCAATCCATCCCTAAGACCATATCATAATCGGCCATCGGGAGTTCTATCAATCTAGCGGGGAATTCTCTACCGCTAACTACGATCCGACACGAGGAAAATACTCTATCTACTCCCACAAGTCCGTTACCAGTAAGTATATTAAGCCTTACTGATAATGACTCGGACTCCAATCCTATCCGTGTCGCGAATCGTACAGACATAAAAGAATGTGACGCACCAGAATCAAATAAAGCTGAAGCTGGAAAGGAGTTGACGAGAATAGTACCTGCCACTACCTCTCTTGGTGCCAATCCTTCCTCTGTGGTCATCACCATAGCATGACCTTGCCCTCGGGGTGCTGGTCCCCTCTGCTGAAATCCTCGCTGCCTGCTCTGACTCTGGGCTTGGACTTGAACATACTGCTGGGGGTTCTGCTGCTGGAATCCCTGGGACTGAGGCGGCAAGGGCCTCGACAATGGATACTGCTGCTGGTGGACTGGAACTGGTCCCCTCACCGAAGAGCTAGAAAGGTTGGACGATGATGAACCACCCCTATTCGGGCAGGATCCAACCCTATGGTCTGGTGCTCCACAAGCCAGACACAATTCCTGTGCCCTGCGACATTCTGCCACTACATGGCCTGGCTTCCCACAATGAGAACAACCCACTGCGGAAGATTGCTTCTGCTGCTGAGGGTATGTCGGGGTAGAATGCTGGACCGACGTTACTGAGGCCGCTCGTCGCGGAGCTCCAATAGTCAAAGCCCTGGCTGCCGGGGCTGGGGCTGAAGACTGATTCATCTGACCGAGAGATCTCTTCCGACCTCCGGCCCTATCCACAATCCTCTGGGAGGTATACTCATGCCTCCGGGCTGCTCTCAAGACTGCATCAAAAGTCTGATGCTCAAACTGCTCAACTGCCAACAAGATCTCCATGTGAAGTCCCTGCTGGAACCGTTGGGCTCTATCATACTCGGTTGCCACCAAAGTGGGAGCAAACCGACTGAGTCTGGAAAACTCGGCCGCATATCCGTCGACCGTCCTACCTCCTTGCTTCAGATTGGTAAACCTCGTCTGCAGATCATACCGAGCCACGGCATCGAAATACTTGGTCTGGCATCTCTCTCTGAATACTGTACAGGCAATGGGTGCCACTAATCCAACGGCCTGCGTCGCCCACCAGCTACGGGCAAGATCTAACAACTGCAGGCGCACTACGGCCACCTTCTCATTCTCTGGGGTCCTGGCTGCTTCAAGAATCACCTCAGTATCCTGAAGCCACGCATCCGCTGTGATAGCATCTTCACTACCGTCGAAGAACGGAGGGTTCAAGCGCTTGAAGCTGTTGGCCGTGCTGTTCCCTGGATGACCGCCTCTGGTCAAAGCATCCGCCACTGCCTGTTGCAAGACATCTCCACGACGATCTTGAGAAGCTATCAAGGTCCTGACGAGTCCTACCAAAGTGCCATCATCAGGCTCGGCAGGCTGAACTGGCTGGACTGGTGGCTCTTCTCCAATAGGCTCGACTCTGGAGGCTACTCCGGAGTGCTGGGCTTGATCTCCGGGTTGCTGCTGGTCCACGGGAGCTGCTCCGCCTTGCTGGTCAGTAGGACCACGAATAATGTCGCTGAAGACGACGACATAGGGATCAATAATGAAGGACCAGGACAGATCAATGAGATAAGCATGCGATCAGGACAAGAATCCAGGAATTCAGAGGATATAAACAGAGATCAAGGGCGAATACTGATTGAGACATCTATTCGGTAAACCCTCACATATCTTGATTCACAAGACCTGCATGGGCCACCACTTAAACCATGTCACGCCCCAGAACCAGAATACTGGAGAGCGGGGGCAGACATAGCCAGCTACGTATATGAAATAAAATCCATCTCGCTATACGGTCACGGCTGTCTAGATACATGAGGGTTTATCTACAAGCCAACAGTCTCTTAAGGTCATGAACAAGCCTAGTGTCTCAATCACAAGCAAGTAAGTAAAAGGTTACAAGAAGTATGATCATTAAATATACAATAATAAGACGTCCCAAATATTACATATTCAGCTGATCATGAAGCTAGTCGTTACAAAATGTTAGGACTAGCAAGAGTTTAGTCATACATGATCAACCCTAGGATCTGTTAATCATGTTACAGCCCGTAGGCAGACAGTAAGTAAAGTGCAATCGAGCTAAACAGGTGCTCGTCGGCTAAACGCCTCAAAAGAATATTTTTACAATAAAGTGGGAGATCAAAAATAAACCCACTCATTGCCATGGTTCCGTCTAGTGGCCACCATCTAGCTGGAAGGTCGGTAGATCCTCCGGAGCTGCTCCGAAATCTGCCACACAAAACCAGCTGGGTCAGACCCCAGAAAGAGCAAGTGCCACAAAGGAAGCTTCACTTAGGAACTAAAACCAACAATCAGCACAAGATATAAATAAAAGTAAGAACTAGAAATAAAGAGAATACATCAGGATGATATACGACGAGATAACCATTGAACTATTCAGATAACCAGGTTACAACCCGTAAACCAAACAAGGACCGGGATTGTAACCCTTCGTCTGAACAGAACTTGGAATTCTCACCATTTATCGATAAAATAAATACAAGCATTCAGGTCATTCAATAATCTGGAACAGGATCAGGGCAAGACTAGACTGGTTAGACTCCATCCAATCACTTCACGGCCAAGCAAGAATTACGGCTTGATACTTTAACTAACTAGGGTTGTCACAAGCCTAATTACTAACAAGATGCAGTGAGATTATTCTACAGCCACAAGCCCTGCAGACCATCCAGGTTACCCGGGTTGAAGGATTTAGAGTTGAATTCAGGTGGGTACATCGTCCAGAAAATGAATGTACCCTTAAGTAGCTTGAAGGGTGCAACACATGACAGTGTACTGGAAATGTGTCCTACTCGACGGCAGGCTACAGATCCCAAGGCGTGCCTAGGTAACGGGATTGCCTGTAGCTGGAAGATCTCTTTATGACTAATGTGTTATTCTAGTTATTAGCCTTAGTCCATTTCAGTAGGTACTCCTGACCGTGGTACTCAGGAGTCCCCTCCTAGACATGATGCAAGACAGGACTGGATCATTTGTACAAGCACAATCGCCCACGGTGTCCAGATTAATTATACAGGTCATGTCATGCCAGGTAGCCGTCGTAACAGCTTATCAAGATATATCATGTCAGGTTATCATGTCCAGTTTACTGGTCAGGAGTGCGCCGCGACGGGCCACTATCAGATCATGTCAGGTTAGTCATGTCAGGATTGCACTACTACGGGTCACTGTCAGATCATGCTCAATTATCAATTCCAAACATATCAAATGAATTCATGATTTTCAAGTTCAGGACAAAAGGCGTAAGGATATAAAATGGACGTTAAATATCTAATAAAATATCAATATACAGGGCTATAGAAGAGCCATGCGGCTAAGGCACATGCGGCCAGGATGGACCTCATGCGGCTGGGGAAGGAGTCGGGTTCATGCGGCTGGGGAGAGATTCATGCGGGTCGGAGGAACTAAGGACCCATGCGGCTCGCAGGAGAGGGATTCTCATGCGGCTGGAATAAATCGAACTCATGCGGCCAAGAGAAGGGCAAGACACATGCGGCCAGGAGGGCAAGGGTACTCCTGCGGCTGGCGAAAATGAGTCCATGCGGCTCAACCAAGTCGATTCCCATGCGGCTGGGTCAAGGTGATTGCTTATGCGGCTGACCGGGGGGGGGGGGAGTTCATGCAGCTTATAAGGTTCAGGATCTCATGCGGCTGGCGGATATAGAACTCATGCGGCCAGCGAGTGAGTCTGGTTCATGCGGCTCGTCAAGGCTGTGCACATGCGGCTGGGTCCAACTCATGCGGCCAAGATAAGCTGATGCGGCAGGATAAGGTCCTCAGCCCTATGCGGCTGAACTAACTGGGTCCTATACGGCCGGGAATACTTGCCGCATGAACTTGTCACACGGTCAAGTCAAGGCAATAGTGCATGCGGTTGGAACTAACTTGCCGCATGAATGTTCATGCGGTCAAGTACACCATGCGGCTCGGGACTGTGCTTCTTCTCTAAATTTTCGAGAAGAAGTACACCATAAGCCATGGCTTCCAAGCTGCATAACTCTATCATCCGGAGCCCAAATCCGAACTTCCATAGGTCAAAATGGGGGTAGAACGAGATTCTCTACAACATAGAACCCTCAAAACTCAGAAATAACAGGATTAAGTAGATCAAAATCCAAGAAATCCGAAAATAAAGTAAACTTAGATCTAGAAGAATCTAGCCATGGAAAGTGAAAATGCCAAGTTCTAAAGTAAGTTAAAATGCTGTAAGGAAGAGAATGAAGCAATAAAATTAGAGTTCCTCCATGAAGCAACTTGCACTTGCCTAGACCTCTCTCTCCCTCTCTGGTAGGTAAGGAAGTAATGGTGGAGAAGATGATAAATGAAGAGAGAGAAAGGAGAAGGGTTAATAAATGGTAGTGGTGGTGGTAGGTAGGGGGTTCACCCCTTGGTTCATGATGAACCAAGAGCAATCCCAAACCGAACCAAGCCAAGAATAAACCAAGCCCAGGGAGGAAATTAAGCAAGAAAATCATGCAATACAAGAATAAATATGTACACGTATTCCAGAAATACTTAATACGAACCACAGGCATTACAAGTTTTCCACTACAACTTGTATGCTTGAGCTTGTGAGGACCTAAAGAATACATTTTGTACCCAAAGATACATTTTGCACATAAATAAGATTGCTAACTCGCTAAGGTATGATGTCAAATCCTTATTTTTCAACACCGGATATATATATATATATATATATATATATATATATATATATATATATATATATATATATATATATATATATATATATATATATATATTGCGTGTTGCCGGTGTTGAGAGTTGCTCCACCGAAGGGGTCGACGTACCCGGATATATATATTACGTGTTGCCGGTTTTGAGGGCTGCGCCACCGAAGGGGTCGGCGTGTCCATGCATTTATTTTGTGTTTATGTGTTCTGGAAATATTTCCGGGTCAGTAAATACAAAGGAGACTCTGCCGAAATTTTTGAAAATTTTCGAAGATAGTCTTTTTCCGAGAATTCGGACTCTTTAGAAACTTTTGACTTAAGTTTTAAATCATTGGAACCATCCATTTCCGATCTATAACATCGGAGGGATTCTTGAAAATCATTGTCCAATTAGATACCTTGCAATTTTGCCTTTGTTCCAACACTTTCTTAGACTCTATTAGTTTCGGAAAGGACGAAACTATCACTTGAATGCGACTTGACTTTTAAGACTCCCGTTTGAGGGATGGTTTCTATAGAATCTGAATGTCTAGAATATGTTGCATCGGGATGGGAGGGAAACCATTGGATCACACCCAGCTGACTTCTTTGCAATATGATTTTTATTTTTCGTACTGATCAGTCCCTGAATCGGTGTTCGTGCGGCCGCACGAATATCCGGGGTGAGGCTTAGCTCACTTTTTTGATCGCAATTGGACATCCAGGCCCTGAGTTTCAGCTCAGCTATCCATTTGCACAATACCCTGAGTTTCAGCTCAGAATACTTGTTAATTTATTAGACATCCAGGCCCTGAGTTCAGCTCAGCTATCTAATGAATGGGTTCGATATTCTTGGAAAGGTTCAAGTCATACGAACTTCTTTTTATAGCTCATGATTCGATGACTCGACCCAGATGATTCGGAAACTAACTCATGATGCTATCTTGCTTGTAATCACATCAATATGTGGTAATACAGATGGTTGGATAATCTAAGCACCATCCGTTTTGTACGAGCCTGATCCCGGGCATATGAGGTTATTGTTGAGATGCTAGGCGTGTGTGTGTGATCCAGAAAGGTTTCTCTAAATTAGGTCTAGAAAGATCTGGTTTATGTCCTTTGTGACATTATCTTGAGAGCTATTTACTTCTTGACTGATATCACAAGGTATGAGTTTAATTGCTCAAGTTACTTCATTTTGTATTCATTTATCTTATCATTCCACATTCATAACTATCTCCTTTGACCGAGGGCTTGCTAGTCGTATTGACGACCTAGTTTTGTTCACTAGGTTTTGATGAAGCTCAGGAGGGAATGCCAATGTACACTGAAGAGGAGGTCGATCCTGGACATCAGCTGGTAGTACTTTGTAGTTGGTTATGTATTATATGTATATTGAGTTAAAGGTTGTAATCGGATAGAATAATAAAATTTTCTAATTATAGTTTAGAAATGTCCTGTAATAAATTGTAAAATTATTTGAGTTATGTACCCTGTGACCTGTTGTAATCCTACCCTAGAGACGTACGGGCGACAATCGCGATTATGGATACCGGAGTATTTATATGTCGCGTAGCCTGGGGATGATGTTATGTTCTCGGCTCGCCGTATTCTGGGAGCGGGACGTGACAAAGGAGGAGGTGCTAGCAAGGATTGGGAGCAAGGAAGGGTGTCCATTTTGGAGGAGCTTTCATGTCGGAATTGTGTCCTTTGAGTGTATCATTGGAATCCCACTTCCAATAGGTATAACCATCTCTCTATTTCAATTTTTCTTGTATTTTAGTTAGATTTGAATCCATAGGATCCACCCCCATGCATGTATCCTATTTAGATTCAAATTTGAGGCCATTTGGAGCTCTATTAAGGATTTTAGATATGTGTCTTGTGTCCTACTTGATAGATCCCAAATTAGGACACCCCATGTGTATGTATGTATGATAATAGTTTAAATAGATATTTAAATTTAGTTTTAGAATGGTTAGAGAGTGGATTGATATTAGTTAGGATTGTTAGAATGAGTTTCATTTGGATACATATGTTGGTATCTAAGTATCTTGGCCTACATGTGTTTCTTTTGTCCAAAATAACTCAAATTCATCATAATATTCATCCACGTTTTTATTAACCAAAACAACTTAGAAATGTCATAACTTTTAGCTTAGAACTCCGATTTATCTCCCTTGTTTTTAAAAGAACCGTATCGAAGTTAGCTTTCCAAATATATATTTTAATAAGCCAAATACATTCTGAAACTTTCTGTAAGATTATTTGAGTGTCAGCTGTACGAAAGACGAACGCGTTTCGGTATTTTTGCGATTCCGGGAGCTTCCGTTTTGATCTTTTTATCTTTTTACGTTTTTATTTTTTTATGTTCTTTTGATATTTTGATATTTTCTAATTTATATATTTTTTATTTTTTATTTTTATTTTTATATTTTTATATTTTTATATTTTTATATTTTATATTTTTTATTATATTACTTTATTATTTTATTTTGTTATTTTGTTATTTTGTTATTTTATTTATTTATTTATTTATTTAATATTTAATATTTTTTATTTATTATTTTTTAATTTTTTATTAATCTTTTATCTTTTTACGTTTTTATTTTTTTATGTTTTTTTGATATTTTGATATTTTTCTAATTTATATATGTTTTATTTTTTATATTTTATATTTTATATTTTATATTTTATATTTTATATTTTATATTTTATTTTTGCTTTTTATTTTTTATTTTTATTTTTTATTTTTTATTTTTATTTTTTATTTTTTATTTTTATTTTTATTTTTTATTTTTTATTTTTTATTTTTTATTTTTTATTTTTTATTTTTTATTTTTTATTTTATTATTATTATTATTTTATTATTTTATTATTTTTTTAATTTTTTTAATTTTTTTATTTTTTATTTTTAATTTTTAATTTTTAATTTTTAATTTTTAATTTTTAATTTTTTGTTTTTTATTTTTTATTTTTTATTTTTTATTTTTTATTTTTATTTTTATTTTTTATTTTTTATTTTCTATTTTTTATTTTTTATTTTTATTTTTATTTTTATTTTTTATTTTTTATTTTTTATTTTTATTTTTTATTTTTTTTTATTTTTTATTATTTTTATTTTTTATTTTTTATTTTATTATTTTATTATTTTATTATTTATTATTTATTTATTTTTATTTATTTATTTATTATTTTTACTATTTTATTTTGTTATTTTGTTATTTTGTTATTTATTATTTTTTATTTGTTAATTTTTTTATTGATCTGAATGCGGGTGACGCGGTCGCAGCCGACGTCTGGGCCCAGTCGGAGCAGGGGTCGGAGGAGTCGTTCCAGCCGCGGGAGGCATCGACGCCGATGGACTTGGCAAGGAGGAGGAGAGCGGAGCGCTCGCTGGGGACGGTGGCGGAGCAGGCGGCGGCGAGGATAAGCGTCAGGAGTAGGAGGGGAGGATCCGGTGCTCCGACATTGCCGCCAGAAAGAAGTGATTTTGCAAAAGAAGTATGAACAAAGGAGTGATCTTTGCACGAAGGAAGTATGAGGCAGTACTGGTATGAAAGTATGCTTGGTACGAAGGAGCGGGGCTGTCGCGTTTGTGGCAATCTTTTGAGAGGGGACGTACTTTTCCGAAATAGAAAGTGCATTTTTCAATCACCTTTTAACGTGGAATGTGGAATAGATGTATATTTCATAACTGGTTATCCTTAAAATACAAGAAATAAAAGTGCATCTTTCAATTACTTTTAGGACCTGTTTGGTAAATCGTATTTGGAGGTAGAATTTAGATTTTTATGGATTTGGAGAGAAATCCTATGTTTGGTTGGAGACGGATTTGGATATGGAAAGTATGACAAAATCGAGAACTTGAATTTGGTTGGATTTGGGAGCAAAAAATTAGTTATTATTTAATAATTTTGTTAAAAATTAGTTATTCTTTAATAATTTTGTTAAAATATTTATTCTTTAATAATTTGGTTAAAAATTAGTTAATTAATAAAAAACTAACTAATAGTTAGTTATCATAATTATATTCTAAGTTAATAATTTATTAATTAATAATTTTATTATTTAATAATTTATAATAATCCTAATTAATAATTTATTACTTTATTAATCATAATTATAATAATTTTATTAATCATAACCATAATCTTAATTAATAATTTATTAATTAATATCCAATTATAATCATAATTAATAATCTATTAGTATTATTATAATATTAATTAATAATTTGTTAATAACTATTTTATTATAATCTTAATTAATAATATTTTAATCACGATTAGAATCATATTTTATGATAATTTAATTAATAATTTACTAATCATCATTATATTAATTTATAATTATTATTTTTAAAATATTTAATTTATAGTTAGTTAAAAACTAACTAATATTTATTTAAAAATTAACTAACCGTTAATTATTAATTATTAATCTTATAATTACAATAATCGTTATTTATTTAAAAATTATTAATCGTTAATTATTAGAAATTATTAATTGTTAATTATTAATTACTAATCGTTAATTATAATTTATAATTATTAAACGTTAATTAAAAATTATTAATCGTTAATTATTATTTATTATTATTAATTATTAATCAATATTTATAATTTATAATGATTATTCGTTAATTATTCATCGTTATTTATTGAAAAATTAACTAATCATTAATTACTAATTTTATAATTACTAATCATTAATTATAATTTATAATTATTAATCATTAATTAAAATTTATTACTCATTAATTATTAATTATTAATTATTAATCGTTAATTATAATTTAAAATTATTAATTATTAATCGTTAATTATTAATCGTTATTTATTAATCGTTATTTATTTAAAAATTAACTAATTGTTAATTATTATAATTAATAATAAATCTTATGTTTGGTTGGAGTTGGATTTGGACTTGGATTTTGAAATCCTTGATTTGAATTTGAATTTTGGATTTCCAAATCCAAATCCAACATCCAAATCTATTTACCAAACAAGTCCTAGAAGAAGAAGAAAGATAGAAGAAAGTGGAAATCCAAAGAGAGAGAGGAAAGAATGACAGATTCTAACCCATAAGCGGACAGGAACATGATAGCGAATCAAACTCAAGAAACGAAGACGTCTGATATACAAACAGAGACTTTAATTTGGAACCAGAAACATCCAATCCCCCAATCTTCTCTGACATGCATTTTTTATTAAATTTAATATTATATAATACTGTCGTGCAAATCCAGTTCTCTATTAAAAAAAAATAGAACATCACATATGGGACTTAACTAGAAAAATATAAAGGATATATAATCCTGAACGTGTTTGGAGTTTTTTTCACTAGTTTCAGCCTGGTTTGGTACACTGTAATAATGTCAAGAACGGAACCAGAATTTTAGTTTATTTGGGACTGAACTTAAAATGCTCTAATATTTTTTTAACAAAATGAATCTTGTGTTAGTATCGTCGTGTCCATATCTCATCGTATCCATACCACACAATATCTGACCAACCTAGAACCATGATGCAAATTAACTAAACGTGACTATTTTTATTTAGTTTACCCGGTAGACTCTTTTAGGCATAAATAGAAAAATATTAATCTAGCATGATGCAAATTAACCTAACCTACATTTATAAAGAGGACAGCCAGATTGGTGTATACATATTCATTCATTCAGGATAACTCCTTATGGAAGAACGCAAATTGTTTCTAAGACAAATTTCAAAATTATGGTCAAAGTTGAGGTTTGTCTGTTTATATTAATCCAAATTGTTTCCAATTCTAGTTTAACCCCAATTATTAAAAATTATATAGCTTGTATGCTTTATTACTTATATAGCTTCACAGGATTGGTGTATACGTACAGTACTCAAGATAAATGTTTCTTAATCCCAAATGAATACTTGGGCCACCCCAATTCTCAACTTTGGGTGGGTTGGAGTCCATCCCAGTCCACCAATGGCTCCACCTATATGTAATATTATCGTAATCGAAATGTAAACAAATAGAAAAAATAATTTTTTAAATTTAATTATATTACCATTATGATTATATTAATGTAAACCAAACGGGATCAAGACCCATTCTCTACTCATCTCCAGCGAAACATTCTCCTGTCAAAACGAACAAGGGTGTGTATAAACAGAGACATTTTTTTCTATAATATTTTTAGTTTTTCCAAAGAGAATATCTTTGGATATATGCAGATGGAACTCACAAGCTTCACACGGAAGTAGGGCTGCAAATGAGCCAAGCCGTTCGCGAGCTACTCGAAGCTTGGCTCGATAAAAGCTCGTTTGAGCTCGGTTCGTTTAGTAAACAAGCTGAGCTCAAGCTTTATTTTTGAGCTCGTTTAATAAACGAGCCAAGCTCAAGCTTAGAAGTACTCGGCTCGATTGAGCTCGCGAGCTGGCTCGTTTATGAGCTTGCGAGCTGGCTTGTTTAGAAGCTCGTTTGTTCTTTGTTGAATTTTATATATATATATATATATATATATATATATATATATATATATATATATATATATATATATATATATATATATGGTTGTGTGTATTATATATTTATGTCCTTAATAAGTGATATTAAGAAACTTTTTTTAAGTAAATTTTTATAAATAAATTGCTAATAATTCAGATACTTGAATTCAAACCTAACTAGCTTGAAATCAAGCTTAATGAGCTTGGAATAAAGTTGAGCGACAAGCTTGATTTCAAGTTTATCGAGCTTGTCTATCAAGCTTGAATCAAGCTTCCTTATCAAGCCAAGCTCGAGCTCAAACCAAGCCAAGCTCAAGCTTAATATAAACAAGCTCAAGCCAAGCTCAAGCTTCAAAATAAAAAACTTATCAAGCTTGAGCTTGAGCTCGAGCTCGAATAATTCTAGTCAAGCCAAGCTCAAGCTTACAAAAGCTTGGCTCGGCTCGGCTCGGCTCGTTTGCAGCCCTACACGGAAGGGTTGACAACTTTTAAAAAGTGTGATAGCAACAGAAAGCCTCGTATGAAATGGAAAAGAAGTACGTTAATATGTAAAAAAAAGAAAAAGAAAAAGTCATGTTATTAGTAAGAGCTGTCATTAAACCAGCATGCTTATTCTGTTGCTTGCAATCCATGAGTAATATTGGACTTGTTTGGTAATCGGATTTCACTATTTGGATTTGGATTTGGAAATCCTCCAAATCTAAATCACTGATTTCAAGATTCAAATCCAACTCCAACCAAACATAGGATTTGGATTTATGATTAATAATTAAATTATAGTTATGATCAATAATTAAGCTATTAATTAATTATGATTAAGTATAGTTATTATTATTTATAAAATTAATAATTAACGATTAGTTATTATTAATTATAAAATTAATAATTAATGATTAGTTAATTTTTAAATAAATAACGATTAATAATTAAAGATTAATAATTAATAATTAAAGATTAATAATTAATAATTAAAGATTAATAATTAATAATTAACGATTAATAATTAATAACTATAAATTATAATTAACGATTAATAATTAATAATTAACAACTGATAATTTTTTATTAACGATTAATAATTATAAATTATAATTATTGATTAATAATTAATAATTAATGATTAATTAACTATAAATTAAATATTTTAAAAATAGTAATTATAAATTAATATTATTATGATTAGTATATTATTAATTAAATTATTATAAAATATGATTCTAATTGTGATTAAAATATTATTAATTAAGATTATAATAAAATAGTTATTAACAAATTATTAATTAATATTATAATAATACTAATAAATTATTAATATGATTATAACAAAATTAACTAATTAACTATTGTTTTAATTAATAATACTAAACATAGGATATGATTATTAATTAATATTATAATAATACTAATAAATTATTAATTAATAATATAATAATATAATAATAATACTAGTAAATTATGATTATTAACTAATTAACAAATTATTAATTAATATTATAATAATACTAATAAATTATTAATTATGATTATAACGAAATTAACTAATTAACTAATTTTTTTAATTAATAATACTATTTTTTTATTAATTAATAATACTAATAAAATAGTTAGTTTTTTTTATTAATTAACTAATTTTTAACGAAATTATTAAAGAATAAATATTTTTAACAAAATTATTAAAGATTAACTAATTTTTAATTTACTAATTTATAACAAAATTATTAAATAATAAATATTTTAACGAAATTATTAAAGAATAATTATTTTTTTCTTCCAAAATTCAACCAAATCTAAGTTTTGGATTTTGTCATACTTTCCATATCCAAATCCATCTCCAACCAAACATAGGATTCTATGGATTTGTCTCCAAATCCATAAAAATTCAAATCCCACCTCCAAATACGGTTTACCAAACACACTTACTAGTAGTGTGCACGCACGTGCGAGAAACATATTTAAAAATTAAATATAAATTTATTATTAAAAATTATTAAAACTAGGATTTGAACTCAAGCAACTAAGAAAAATACCTCTTGCCTTAACCACTTGACTTAAACTATTTAGTTATAAATATACCATATTATATAGTTAAATACTTAGTTAATTATTTTTTAAATAATTAGTGGAGTATTTGGATAGTTATTTTTATTATTTTTAAATTTATTTAAATTGTTGATGATATTCACACGGTTTAGATGGCTCATTTTTGAACCGTTTTGAGCCGTTTAGAAACCTCTTTGTATAGTAGAAGATAGGTCTTTACTTCCTTAGATGAGTTGTGAGACCTCTTAGTTAACTCCCAGTCCAACTAGATTAAACTACAGAACATTTGCTAGAAAAAACACACTTACATTTTGTTGATTGTTGTGAAATCACATGCTATGGAGTGAGAGAAGAAAGGATAGGGAGGGTTATAGTTTGTCTTCCCTTAATGTTTTAGGACTTATCCCAAAATTTTGACCAACAGAGACAAAGTCATTTGGAGTCGGGGCCGTTTCTGATGTTCTAAGAAATATGTACAAATACTAAAAAAAAATTATATTTTTTTTAACCATTCTAAAAAATAGAACATTTCTGACATTCTAAGAATTATGTCACTGCAGTTTCTAAATTTTTTTGGAGATCCTAAATCTAAAAAAAAATTATATTAGTATATACGCAGGTTAAATTTTTCAAAAATATTTAATTTTTAAAATCATGTACGATAGTACACGACTCAGAAACGGTCCTGCTTGGAGTGACTCGTGAACTTTGTGAAGTTGTAAACAAGGGGGTTTAGATTTTAGGGGACTTGTATGCAAAAAGTCCCAAATATTATGAGAGAGAGATTGATGGTAGTTGGAGATTTGTGGAGCTGTCTGCCTGCCATGCGACATTTAAACCTCTTTACTCCTTCCACCCCATCCACATTTAAACCACTTCTCCTCTCTTTCTTCCTTCCTTGTCACATCTTTTTTTTCTTCTTCTTCTTGAAAGAGAAATGGGTGTGGAGAAATCATCAGTGAGTAATGGTAATGGAGTGAGTGAGAGATCAATGGAGGAAGGGAGCACAAGAGAAGAAGCAGCAGCTCAGCTGCATCATGAGAATGGATATGGGACTACTGCTGCTGAGAGAGGCAGCAGTGCCTTCAATTTCTCTGTCCACTTCCTGCAGAAGGTGAGTCGACCATAATCCATCATTGTAATCATCAGTTCAAATCTCTGTTTGTCTTATGCGCACGGACACCAATACGATACGACACGATACGGACACAAAGATGCCGGCACGGTATATATTTGGCTAATTTGGACTTGAAAAATATCCTTAAATTATCAACTTTTGCACTCCGATGCTTTAAACTATTTTGTTTAGTACCGAAAAGTTTTGGGAAGTTACTCCCTCGGTTAACCTATCATTCCACTTTGGCCATCTCTTTGAGGATCCATATTCTTCCATTTCTAATTTATATCTTTTAATTTATAAATATAATAAATATAATAATTATATCATTAAAATAACTAATATTAAATATACTTGTATTTAGTTTTTTTTTCTTTGAGTAATTATAACGAGAATGTTGCTGGCAACTAAGCAAAATATTTAATTAAATTATAATTATAGGTAAGTCTAAACAATGTAGAATAATATAGTGTATGTAATTATATTAAAATAATTATAAAAGAAATAAATTCATGTAGGAATAAATAATAGTTGGTTACTGTTTCACGAGCGAAGTTAAGAGATTGAGTTGGAATTGTAAAATTTTGATGATGGAATAATATAAGAAGATTTTATTTTGTCCTCAAGTTGAAGGAAATATTAAAAAAATAGATTAGAGAAATATTTTATTTTGAGTCCTCAAATTGAAGAAAATATTAAAAAAAAATTAGAGATGGCGTTAACAGTGATCCGATGGCCAGTTTCAATTGGTTTTATTATTTTTTGGAATGTTTATGTTATTATCGAATGCCACTGCATGTTAACAATGCGATACAATTACGGCAAAGAATAATCCTATTATTATTATTATTATTATTATTATTATTATTTTTTTTTTTTTGAAATCTATTATTATTATTATTATTTTTTTTTTATTTTTATTTCTTATCCTTTTGGAGCCATCTGGTAGGCATGACTTCATTGCAAAATTTTATATAGGAGATTATGACCCTCCGTTTCTTCGTTGACTTTAATTTTGTTCCATTCCTTGGTTCTAGCGACCATTAGATCACCTGCTAGAAATAGTAGCTGTTCCACCTACCTACCTACCCATCAATGTATTAGCAGGGCCGGTCCAGAGATAAGTTCGACAAAATTTTGAGTTTGGACAACCCTCGATCTTCCTCTGCTAAGAACAACCCTCTAGGTCCAACATGACCTGTAAGAAGTCGGAATTGCATGTAATTTTTTTAGGACCTGTCCACAATAAAGATAGACAATCAAAATAAGCTCAGGCTCAGACAACCGAACCCTCTGGACCGGTTTGGATATCTTCTTCAATAAATTTCATGGTCAAACTTGTAGGTGAACTAAATAATGTCACACACTTAAATAAATACAACATAAGAATTGGGGGGTTTTCGGCAATAACAATATATGTTCATTCTCAAATGCTATCAAACAGGGGTTCCTAAGAAGAAGAGACATTTCTGAGGCTATACTTATACTTGCAAGAAACCCTTTATGACAGTATATGGCCAACTAATTAATTTTAAACTGCACATTCCCTTCACGCAAATAAGCAGTTGTAGCACAAATTTCATCGTACATATCACTTGCATGCATCCTTAGACTTAGACACCCATAGTGTAACCATATTTTGCAGTATCGGAAGATATCGACATAATACGACCGCTACACTTTAGCATGTCCCGATCCGATACTATCGACGTTAGGTATTCTTTTCCGGTCAATTCAACAAAGAAAATTGAACGAAAAAGACAATCAACAAGGTCGTAAAAGGATAGTAAAGTTATAAAAGCATATAAATCAAGAAAATTTGGTTATTACGGGCAAACCAATCAGCAAGAGGTGAATTATTATTTCTTTCAATTTCAAGACTACTAAGAAACAATACAAAAAATACTTTAAATTATATCTAAATGTATAAAATATATTTTTAATACTTTTAATAATTTATTAAAAGTTATTTGTTTTCTGATACCAAATCATCCGATACACCGCCGATGCTTCTGATACTGCCGATCCCGATACTCATAGGAAGAGTTCAATACCGATTCCCACATCGGTACTGCGAACCTTGAGTGTAACAACATAGATTTGTATTAGTAATTTAGTAAGTTTTCTTAAGACGAAAAGTATATATGGAATTGGGAGGGTTTTGAAGTGTGGTGGTCTTTCTGGTTCTATCTGTGCAGATAATAGCTGAAGTGTTCGGGACGTACTTCGTGATATTCGCTGGCTGTGCTTCTGTGACTGTAAATCTGAGCAAGAACGGCACCGTCACATTTCCGGGCATATGCATCGTTTGGGGGTTGGCCGTCATGGTCATGGTGTACTCCGTCGGCCACATCTCCGGCGCCCACTTCAACCCTGCAGTCACCGTTGCCTTTGCCACTTGTGGAAGATTTCCATGGAAACAGGTTTGTAACAATAACCTAGCTACAAGACTTTAATTCATCAATGTACTTATTACTTCTCAATCATATTGGTGTCAATATATTATGACACAGTTGATTGATCTTTTGTTTGGTGGGTCAAGAATCTTATACAGTATACTCATGGTTGCACCTACGGACATGAAATGGTAACTGTATC
Source organism: Iris pallida (assembly GCA_029216955.1). Classification (NCBI taxonomy): domain Eukaryota; kingdom Viridiplantae; phylum Streptophyta; class Magnoliopsida; order Asparagales; family Iridaceae; genus Iris; species Iris pallida. The sequence goes on along the minus strand of JANAVB010025400.1, from coordinate 4,403,939 downwards.
CGCATGTATGATCAATCTATCCTATATATATATATTTATATATATATATATATATATATATATATATATATATTGTACCTATAAAAATATATATATATATATATATATATATATATATATATATATATATATATATATATATATATATATATATTGTACCTATCTGGAACTTTTTGTATCTTGTGTATCCGTGTCGCATTCTTATCCATATCTATGTCCTTATCAAGGTTTCAAGTATCGGTTTCAAAATCGATATCATACCCTTACAATGAGTATCGGCAATATCGACTATTTCGGATCGGAGTATTAAATTTTTTGGTATCAGAAAGCAAATAAGTATTAATAAAGCTAGATAAAATATTTTCATACATTTAGCCACAATATTTTTTTTTGTGTTGTTTCATAGTAGTTTTTAAATTTAAATGAAATAGTGTTGGTGTTTTATTCTATGTGTTGTGTGTGTTCACAACATTCTATTGTTAAAAGATAGTCCCACATCGGAAAATCACACCAATATGTATCTCTATATATTACTTATGAAGGAATAGAGAGATGCACATGGGTTGAGGCCCAATGGAGGGTGCCATGTGGGGGGATTTTACATAGAGGTGAGAATAAGAAACCAACTTTTGGCCAAAATGAAAATAGATTGGAGCTAAGCCCCGAAGGGGCTTAGCGACTCGGACTCGGACTCGGACTCGGACTCGGACTCGGACTCGGACTCGGACTCGGACTTGGGCTAATGGGCTTTTGAGGCTTATTGTGGCTTTTTGATGGCACTTTGCACTTAGAGCGTACGGGTCGTACGGGTCGAGCGGGTCGAGTGGGCCGTTCAAATTATGTAACGTCCGCGGGTCTTGTGGGCTCAGATCCGGAAATGGCTCAGATCCAGATTTTCCGGATCTGGCATTAAACCAGGGCGTGCGTTCAGAATTTGAAAAGCCCACCTCGTGCCTATAATATCAGGAGCATTTCCTCTCTCCAGGGTTACAGAAAATAATCAGAAAATTTCCAGAGAGAGAGAAGTGCTGCTGCTATTCCGAGGAGTCGTCGACATTTTTGGCCAGCGTTCTAAAGTTCTCTTCGAACTTGCTGGTTCCTGGAGGCTTGTCCGTAAGGCGGATATAGCTTTGAGCGCCGGTGATCTTTCACCCCTGTAGGCTTTCTTCTTCTTCTGTTGCCTTCGAGAATACCGTCGCTTCTCTTTAGAAGTTATACGGTTCTGTTGCCTTCGAGAATACCGTCGCTTCTCTTTAGAAGTTATACGGTTCTGTTGCCTTCGAGAATACCGTCGCTTCTCTTTAGAAGTCATACGGTTCTGTTGCATTCGAGAAATATTACGAAATCTTTTTAGATTCCCGTAATACAACATCACCTTCTTTAAGGTGTTGTTGCTGGAAACATTGTCTTTACAATAGTTTCTGAATTCGTGGTTTTCCATCGATTGTTCGCCAAGGGACTAACAATCTCAAAGCTATATCGAAAAGATGGATAACTCACGTGCATCGCTCGTCAATACCGACTTTAACAAGTTGGAGAAATTCGACGGCGAACATTTCCAAATCTGGAAACAGAAAGTAACCTTAAACATTCAACTCGTGGAAGTTGATCACGTGCTGAATGAGGAAGAACCAATCGTTCCAACAACCGGAACTGCAGAAGTTATTGCAGCTGCTAAGTCCAAGCAGGCAAAATGGATTAGAGAAAACAGTATCTGTAAACTGTTGATTCTCAATAGCATGGAAGACTCTCTGGCAGAGTCCTATTCCAAGAAGAATTCTGCCAAAGAGATTTGGGACTCCTTGGGAAAATTGTACGAAGATGACGACAATCGGTCCAAGATCTTCTTGGTTGAAAGATACCACAAGTGGACCTTCGAAGATGAGAAGGCTATGCTGCCCCAAGTAAAGGAGTTTCTGAAGCTGCGCCAAAAGTTGGATGACGAGAAGATGCCTCTTGTCGACAAGTTTGTCGTTGGAGGAATCGTCTCTAAACTTCCTGCGGGTTGGAGCAACTTCTATGCAAGGATGCACCGCAAGAAGCTGGACATATGTATGGAAGATCTCCTGCAAGAGATCCATGTTGAGGACGAGATGCGCTCTCAACAGAAGATGGATTCTCTGTCCAAACAACTGGCGAAAGCAAATCTGGTCCAAACCAGAGAGTACAAGGGGAAGCAGGCGGCTTCTCCTCACAAGAAGAAGAAGGACTTCACTAATCTGAAAGTGAAGAGTCCTTCATTCAAGAATCAGAAGTCCAAGTCCCATGTGACTTGTTACAAATGTGGCAAGAAGGGCCACTACAAAAGTGAATGCAAGGAACCAGAAAAAAGGTGAGCCTAGTAAGGTTTCTTTGGTTACTAATCTGGTTGCAATGATAGCGCAGGTTGCAAATGTAGGGGTTGACTCGGACTGGTGGATAGACACTGGTGCGACATGTCATGTCTGCTCAGACAAGGAATGGTTCGACTCCTATGAGCCAACTTCCGAGAAAGTCATAATGGCAAACCAGGCACAAGCTGAAGTACTGGGGATCGGGACGGTGGAGCTGAAACTCACATCGGGGAACACTCTGACGCTTCAAGGAGTGAAGCATGTTCCTGCAATTGCTAAGAACCTGATCTCTGGGAGCCTGCTTTGTAACGCAGGCTTGAGGATGGACATCAATGCTGGCCAGATGGTGATGTCCAAGAAGGGTACATTCTTCGGAAAAGCTTTCCAGACTGAAGGAATGTACAAAATTCAGCTTGTTGTAACCCAGAAAAATGATATTAATGCTATTTCTACTTTGAACTATTCTTTTGAGTTGTGGCATAATAGGCTAGGACATGTTCATTGTAAAAGGATTAACAAGATGTCTAGCCTAGGACTTATCTCCAAGTGTGGGGGTAAGGTAGAGAAATGTGAAGTGTGTGCTCAGACGAAGATCACAAGGAAACCCTTTCACAGGGTCCATCGAAGCACAGATCTTCTGGAGTTGGTTCACTCAGATATCTGTGATTTCAAGCAATTCTCTACAAAAGCCGGGATGAAGTATTTTATTACTTTCATCGATGACTTCTCAAAGTATGCTTTTGTCTACCTGCTCAAGTCTAAAGACGAAGCATTCGAGAAGTTCAAGGAGTTCAGGGCCGAGGCTGAACGGCAAACTGGACAACAACTCAAAAGGCTAAGGAGTGATCGAGGCGGGGAGTATCGGTCTCATGATTTCTCATCATTCTGTAAAGAACATGGAATCATAAATGAGACGACGGCTCCGTACTCTCCTCAATCCAACGGAAGTAGCAGAAAGGAAGAACAGAACGTTGACAGAGATGATGAACTCTATGCTGTTGACTGCGGGTCTTCCAAAGAGCTTCTGGGGAGAAGCTGCATTAACGGCTACTTTCATTCTCAATAGAGTACCGTATGCAACTTCGGACATAACACCTCATGAACTCTGGTTCAAAGTCAGACCTAACTTGAATGTCATTCGAGTGTGGGGGTGTCTGGCTTACGTGAAGCTCCCAGATCTGAAGATTCAGAAGCTGGGGACTAGGACCACTAAGGCTATCTTCTTGGGTTATGCCGAGAAGAGTGATGCTCGGAGATTCCTTGATATAGAATCAAATCATATCATTGAATCTCGCGATGCTGAATATTTTGAAGACAAGTTTGCAAGGCACAAAATATTGTTCTCGCGGATCTTCCGGAGAATGATGAGAGTGCAAAGCAGACAGAAGTCCTTAAAGAACCAGTAGTCCAAGAAGAAGCTATTATCGAAGAGACACCAGTTGAACCAGAACTCGCTGAGCCGTCAACTAAGCGAGTAAGGAGGCTGAAAGACTTCGGAGATGACTTCGTCACTTATCATGTGGAAGCAGATCCGCTTACCTATGATGAAGCGATGAAGACCAGAGATGTTGTATTCTGGAAGGAGGCGATAGACATTGAGATTGACTCAATCACCTCCAATAATACATGGGTGTTAGTTGACCTGCCAGAAGGAGCAAGACCCATCGGATGCAAATGGATCTTCAAGAAGAAGATGAAAGCAGATGGAACCATCGACAAATTCAAGGCCAGGCTAGTGGCTAAAGGGTTTGCTCAGAAACAGGGAATCGACTATTTTGATACTTATGCTCCAGTAGCTCGGATGACAACCATCAGATTGTTAATTGCTCTAGCAGCAATACACAAACTAGTGATACATCAGATGGATGTAAAAACGGTATTCCTTAATGGCGAGCTGACAGAAGAGATCTACATGCAACAACCAGAAGGTTTTGTCGTCAGAGGTCTGGAAGACAAAGTCTGCAAGTTGATGAAGTCTCTGTATGGTTTGAAACAAGCTCCCAAAATATGGCATGAGAAGTTTGACAAAGTGATAAGGCCAAATGGCTACAAGGTCAGTGAAACAGACAAGTGTGTCTATACTAAGTTTGCTGACGGAAGATGAGTTATCGTTTGTCTATACGTTGACGACATGCTAATCCTAGGTACGGATTTAAGCTGTGTCACAGAGACAAAGAAATTTCTCTCGACCAAGTTCAGTATGAAGGACTTGGAGGATGCCGATGTTATCTTGGGGCTCAAGATCATCCGGACAGGCACGGGAATAGCACTGTCACAATCTTATTACATTGAGAAAATGCTCACTCGATACGGGTATCAAGATCTTCCTATAATTGATACACCGTACCGGAGTGATCAGAAGCTGGAGCCAAATTCGAGAGAAAGCGTCAAGCAATTGGAGTACGCCAGCGTCATCGGAAGCTTGATGTACGCTACTACTGCCACAAGACCTGACATAGCTTTTGCGGTGGGAATGCTGAGTCGGTTCACTAGCAACCCAGGCGTTGAACACTGGAACGCTGTGAAGCGTGTTATGAGATATCTAAAAAAGACTCAGACATTTGCACTATACTACAGCGGAGATCCGTCAGTAGTGGAAGGCTTCAGTGATGCTAGCTGGTGTTCAGAGGTGGAGAGCGAGTATTCTACAGGTGGATTCATATTCGCCTTGGGTGGAGCTGCTATATCGTGGAAATCGAAGAAGCAGACAATGTTATCTCGCTCCTCCATGGAATCTGAATTCTTTACATTGGATGCTGCTGCAGATGAAGCAGAGTGGCTTCGGGAGCTCATGTATGATCTTCCAGTGGTTGGAGCTCAGATACCGGCAATCCCGATATACTGTGACAACCAGGCGGCAGCAGCAGTAGCATCAAATGAACTCTTTAACGGGAAGAAGAGGACTGTGCGGTTAAAGCACAGAGCAGTGAACGATCTCATCAAACGAGGCGTCATTGCAGTGATCGATGTTCGGAGTCAGGAGAACCTGGCGGATCCGTTCACGAAAGGCCTCAAACGACAGCTGGTCGAGGACACAGCAAGGAAGATGGGTTTGAAGACATTCTAATATTGTGTCATTATAATCCTATCAATAAATTTTATGTTATTGGTTCAAAGAGAAATCTACCAGATATCTAATTTTTTGATTCAAGGGAGTACTATTGACTGGAAAAATATTAGTTAACAGTGGGTACTTGTTCTGCGGAACATGGAAGGGTTTTGGACCCAGAACCACTGTTGTCTACTATAAATTTTCTACGGAAAATTGATCATGTGGGAAGGATGGCATAATGCCTTAATGAGTTCTCAGACTGAGTGAATGTCTGTTATGCTTTACAGGAAGCATGGTAGCACAGCACTACAAGGAGTGTGACTCCATGCTATGTGTGGCGGTGACTCCACCATGAGGTTCTCGAAAGAGGTAAATCCTCGGCTATGTTAGCCAAGTCACAGCGGCGTAGCACCGCAAATAGGCAGTTGGCCTAATGCTGTATATTGAATTAAAGAGGGATGTAGTCAGCACTACAAAGAGGAGGTGTTCCTCATGTTACGGGTGGCACGACACCACAATGAGGTAAACCCGGCTAGGGATAAAGCCTCGGCCTTGCAAGCCATGTCGTAGCGGCGTAACACCGCACAGAAGCGTAAGGCTTCATGCTGGGTAGTTTAGCACTACAAAGGGGCTAGACCTCATGCTACGGATAGTATGACACTACGATGAGGTTCCCGGTGATTCGGGATAAGGTCCTCGGCTTAAGGCCATGTCATAGCGGCGTAGCACCGCAAAGGAAGCGTTGGACGCTTCATGCCATGTCTCTTTAATAAAGAACTCACCTATAATGTATGGACAGAAAAATAGGCCGTTTCTTGAGGGTAAATTTGTAGACGCCCAAAATACATACATTGAAATCCAGGCTGGCACAAGGCCTTTAATGTGCAGCCAGAAGCACAGATAACTACATTATGTGAGTGAAAAAAATTACAGTTGTGATAAAGAATTCAAGGCGTAGTCCATTCTTGTATCATACTGTTGTTCAACCCATGCGGGAAGATTCAAGTCGTCAGCGACATCTATCCTAATGCATAATGGACAGTTATTATGTGGAACGCTTAACTCATATATATAGAGATATGTGGGAGATTGTTGGTATTTTATTCTATGTGTTGTGTGTGTTCACAACATTCTATTGTTAAAAGATAGTCCCACATCGGAAAATCATACCAATATGTATCTCTATATATTACTTATGAAGGAATAGAGAGATGCACATGGGTTGAGGCCCAATGGAGGGTGCCATGTGGGGGGATTTTACATAGAGGTGAGAATAAGAAACCAACTTTTGGCCAAAATGAAAATAGATTGGAGCTAAGCCCCGAAGGGGCTTAGCGACTCGGACTCGGACTCGGACTCGGACTCGGACTCGGACTCGGACTTGGGCTTGGTCTTGGGCTAATGGGCTTTTGAGGCTTATTGTGGCTTTTTGATGGCACTTTGCACTTAGCACGACAGCTCGTCGCAAGGCGCATTGTGCGCTTTAGTTGCGCTCGTGCGCGAGCCTCTGTGCGGCCCTGCGTGGCGTGCGAGGCGTACGGAGCGTACGGGTCGTACGGGTCGAGTGGACCGTTCAAATTATGTAACGTCCGCGGGTCTTGTGGGCTCAGATCCGAAAATAGCTCAGATCCAGATTTTTCGGATCTGGCATTAAACCAGGGCGTGCGTTCAGAATTTGAAAAGCCCACCTCGTGCCTATAATATCAGGAGCATCTCCTCTCTCCAGGGTTACAGAAAATAATCAGAAAATTTCCAGAGAGAGAGAAGTGCTGCTGCTATTCCGAGGAGTCGTCGACATTTTTGGCCAGCGTTCTAAAGTTCTCTTCGAACTTGCTGGTTCCTGGAGGCTTGTCCGTAAGGCGGATATAGCTTTGAGCGTCGGTGATCTTTCACCCCAGCAGGCTTTCTTCTTCTTCTGTTGCCTTCGAGAGTACCGTCGCTTCTCTTTAGAAGTTATACGGTTCTGTTGCCTTCGAGAATACCGTCGCTTCTCTTTAGAAGTTATACGGTTTTGTTGCCTTCGAGAATACCGTCGCTTCTCTTTAGAAGTCATACGGTTCTGTTGCCTTCGAGAAATATTACGAAATCTTTTTAGATTCCCGTAATACAACATCACCTTCTTTAAGGTGTTGTTGCTGGAAACATTGTCTTTACAATAGTTTCTGAATTCGTGGTTTTCCATCGATTGTTCGCCAAGGGACTAACAAATAGTAGTATCCTTGTTGATTGGTAAGTTTTTTTTTTTTACATGATTTTGCAATCTTATTATGCTTGTACATCATTGCTGCTTAGTCTTTTTCGTTCAATATTTTTTTGCCATAATGATTTGGAAAGAGACCCTGATGTCAGTATCGTTCAATATCGATATATGTCCGTATCGGATCAGGATATGCCATACTACTACAAACTATGGTCCATATTGGTGCAACATAGTTTCTAACATAGTCACAGTATTGGTCGATACCGATCCAATACGGCCGATACCGATACGGTTTGACATCCCGATCCGATATCCGATACTGACCGATACCGACATTTACGGTCTCTTTTCCAGTCAATTCGACAAAGAAAATTGAACAAAAAAGACCAATCAGCAAGGATGTAAAAGCAAAAAAAGGTTATAAAAAGCATGTAAAAGAAAAAAAAAACTTATCTATCGTATGTAAATCAATCGTTAAGGGTTACTACTATTTCATAATTTTCATTCAATTTCAAAACTACTAAGAAACAACACTGAAAATATTAAAATTATGCCTAAATGTATAAAATATATTTTCTAAAATGTTAATAATTTATTAATAATTATTTGCTTTTCGATACCAAAAAATCCGATACTCCGATCCGAAACCTCTACCACTGTCGACACCGCCGATCCCGATACTCATAGGAATGGTCCGATACCGATACTTCGAACCTTGGTTTCTAATTATATATAGTTTCTGTTTACTGAACTTTTGGGCCAAGTAATTACATTTGTACTTACTAGATACAGATATACTGCACAACAAAGAGTACTGGAATTTCTGTTTCAATTATATGAAATATGTTTCCATATGAAAATTAAACTCCTTTGGTTCAATATGTTGTATTATGCAAATGGAAATGCATTTTTGGCTGCGGTTTACGTGACCGCCAACTGGTCCGCCGTAACGTGGCAGTCACTTGTCGACTCCTGCTAGCACTGAACCTCATCAAACTGCGGGCAAAATAACACTGTCCTATGCAAAATTGTTTCAGGTGCCAGCTTATATTACAGCTCAGGTGTTGGGATCCACTCTGGCCAGCGGGACGCTTCGGCTGCTATTCGGAGGAGAGCGCGAGCACTACTTCGGGACGATCCCGGCGGGGTCCGACCTCCAGTCTCTGGCCATCGAGTTCATCATCTCCTTCTACCTCATGTTCGTCATCTCAGGCGTTGCCACTGACAATCGAGCAGTAAGTATATATATATAAGCCGCAACAACAACAAAAATCAATCTCTCTCATTAATTTTGATATTAACTTTGTTCGAAACTTGTATATGTCTTCACTTAATTTCTGATGAACAACAAACAGATTGGAGAACTGGCAGGGCTAGCCGTTGGAGCTACTGTCTTACTGAATGTTCTATTTGCCGGGTACGCTAAACTTATCTGTACTACTATATAATAAGAAAAACTACAGTAAAAAATACATGTATATATATTTACTACTTAAAATTACTCATTAAAGTTAATAGGAACAGCTAGATAATTATGGAAGGTGTCATAATTTGGTCTTCCTAAATAGTCTTACATGCATCTATAAAATAATCTATACTTCACAGTAAAAAAAAAAATTTCAAATATACTCTTGCATATGTTTATTACTTAAAATTATTTATTAATGTTAATAGTGACATGTAGGTAATTACGGAATGCGTCCTTTAGTCTTCCTTAAATAGTGTTACATGCATGTATAAAATAATATATTTAATAATATGATAATGCTAATATAATACTGAATTTAGAATAATTAAAACAACTGTCTTTTCGTCTCCATAAGTAGTTTAAATAAAGATTAGAATAATTACATCAATCGTCTTTTAGCCTTTCTAATAATCTATAAAATACGTGCAATGAGCACGTATATATATTAAGAAAACTTTCAGGCTTCACCGTAAAACTTTCATTTTCTAAAAGTACCATTGTCCAACCTTGTATATATATAAAAATATACTTAAATTAACTAGGAATAAAATATATAAATTATACAATTTCCCATTAACATAATTACCGATAATCTATAATTGCATTTTCAACTACGATAAATATTCACCATCTCAAAATAAATTTACTTTAAAATATTTTATACTATTTCAAAATAGATGAAACAAGTATGCGTAATAAGACGGGAAAAACACAGATGCCTGGCTTCTAGTCTAATCTTAACTAGATCTTTTAATCATATATATACCAAGGTTGATGTATCCACTGACAGTATCTTTGTTCAGGCCAATATCAGGGGCGTCGATGAACCCGGCGAGGTCCCTGGGTCCGGCGATCGTCGAGAGCCGATACGAGGGGATATGGGTGTACATTGTGGGGCCCATCAGCGGTACCATACTGGGGGCACGGGCTTACAACCTCATCCGGTTCACCAACAGGCCCCTGCGCGAGATCACGAAGAGTGGATCTTTTCTTAGAAACACACAAACTAACAACTCGAGCTCCAACTAAATTAATACATAAAAAACAAATAAAAAAGACAAATGTGTTGTGTTTTTTTTTTTTTTTCCCCTTCATCTATAAAGAATTATTGGAGAAGACAACGCAACTTACTAAAACCTGTATGTATCATCAATGTGCTTTTAGTTAAGTATGCTTTCACTTTCTATAAATGGATGAAGTTAGGAGGAATCTGAAAGAGAATGGAATGGCTACTGCAGAATTATTGGGTCTTTTTTTCTTCTTTTTTTCTTCTTTTTTTCCTTTTTCTTTTTTTCATTATTATTTCGACTAATCGACATCATATGTGCCAAATATACAGAACAATGCAATGATCATATAGAGAAATTTAAAATTTATGTATTTATTCAACATTGGTGGGGTCCGATATGTCCAGACTCGCTGCTGCTTTTCCGATATTGCAAAGAACTGGATACCAAATGTTTCAGTAAATTCATTCAAGTATTCTCCATAGTTTCACACAAGGTTTGTACAGGTCAATTTCAACATCAGTAGTTGTGGTATAATTATTTATCACATATGTTCACCAATCATATCAATTGTAATTAGCAGATCCTCTGAAATTATACATTTTGCTGCAAACTTTGTTGAAGAATAAATTATTTATCTTATTTTCTGTAATTTTATTTTATGTATTTTTTATTTCTAATTATGATTGATGATATTATTTTATATTTTTTTAATAATATTGACCAAAAGTCCTCGCTTAACAACAATATAATATCGATTTTCAACGTGGTAGAGTCCTAGATTATCTTCATACGATCTATTTTTTCCTCTCTTTTTTTATTTATCAAAATGGATTTCTCTTTTATCAAAAATGGTAAGATCTCCAAACAAATTTGATTTAGTACAATTTGATCTTAGTTATCCATTTACTTTTCAAATTTGTTTGGAGAGATCTTACTATTTTTCAAATTAAGCATAAGAATTACTCTAGATGAGTACACAAATATTCTTGATGCATTAGTTGACTGCCTCTTCCAAATCCGCCATAATTGAAACAGCATAATTTTAGTAGAAAATTTTGTAAGATTTTTGAGAGAAATATTTAGAATTAAAAAGAGAGAAAGGTTATGGATTTATAACATAGATCACAGACGAAGGTTTGTTTTGAAAATTTTGAAAAATATTCATCCAAGTATGTGAAAGACTAAACCACAAAAGTGGAAAAACCAAGCAAGTAAACTTGCTAATAGTTTTGACATATGGTGAAAACCAATAATAGCTTGCTGTGAAACTGTTGACATATATATATATATATATATATATATATATATATATATATGTATATTACAAAGCAAAGCTCTAATAGCAGTAAAGAAGTGTTGAAAATTATTGCTTGCTGGGTGACCAAGATTACCATCGTTTTAAAGCGAAATTCGACCGTTTTTGTCGATCCACTCCTAGAAACTAACTGAAACTTCTGAAAAGCTAGTTGTAAGTCACAACCCTTCTCTCGAACAGAGCACGTGCCATGCTGAACAATGAGATGCTGAACAAACACTCGGCTATCTGTAAAGGATTCTCTTTATTCTCTATTTTGTCCACAGACACGAAATTCCGGAGCAGTTATTTAAATTGGGAGGAATTCTTTTTTTTTTTTTTTTAATTTGGGAGGAATTCCATGAAAGAGAGAACAACCAAATAAAAACGTGGATAGAATATCAGAAAGTAACTTCCAATTAAGTGCGACAGTTACCAATAGTAACTATAAATAGGACATTTACCAAACTGAAGAACCTCAACTACAAGAAACCAACGACGCTCCACGAAATTGCAGGCACAATAGCCCAACGGACCATAGCTCCGCGACACTACTGCTATATGCTGCTACGCTTCTGTGAAGCTCCCGTGCTAGCTCCACACACAGCACAAAAGCGCATCATCTCTGTGTCTAGCTCCAAAGTGAATTTTTTTTTTTCCATGATAGTAGTGACTAACAAACAAAAATTGTAAAATTTACCAATTTAAAATCCTCCACCATTCTCACCACTTGAGCTAAAACCTCGTATGTACAAGATAATAAATGATAGCTCAACTAAATTTACCTCAACAAGGAATGATGGGTTCAGATCACTGATCAAATTCAAATAAAACCAATAAGGTTATGTTTAAATAATCCAAATGGAACGGACTTACAACTTGATTTTCTATGATTTAAAAGAAATATAAGCAATTCATGAGATTTAAAAAAAATTGTTAAAATACACTTAAGAGTTCAGAGGCTTTTATTTTAAAAAAAAAACCCTTGATGGACCCTTGCTACAAAACTCGTACGCGCTGAAAGCAAGGCTTACACAACAATTACTAGTCCAGTCTAGAATCCATGAAAAATTGCATGTGATGTTTATTGTGCGTAAGTTATTCAAAACCATGTACCACTTATCTGAGGACACTGTCATCAGGACTAGAGGTCTCACTTGGTATGAATGACAGTGAGGCTTGTCGCGTGCATCCTGAAAAAATGTGCTTTATTATCAATCTTGGTGTTGGTAATTCATAATCTTCTCTTCTCTGCACCAATTCTGTAAGCTTGATAGAAGCATGAGAAACACACAATTTTAATGCAACCACCGAGTTTAATTGAGCTTTATCCTGGCTGAGTTATACATATATATATATAGCTTGAATGATCAATGCTTTATCCTGGCTGAGTTATATATATAGCTTGAATGATCAATCGAACGAGAGATGACCATTATTGGTCTGAGAAAATTTGTCCTAAATGGCTTGCTAAAATTACAAGCACAATCGAAATATACGCTAACTACAAAATTGATGAACATGTGATACTTGGAAAGCACGACACTTAATATTATTGAGGCACAACTTCCGTAAGATCTCCCTTGCCCTCCTTGGTACCCAAAACAATGAAATTTATACTGGTGTCATCAGACAGAGACCATTCCCCTGTTAGAGGGTTGTAAACCATCCCAGCCATTTCTTGTACCTGACCACAAAAAAAAAAAAAAAACCCGAGAGACGTTAGAAAATTAAATAAATATAACGTTTCGGTAGTGTAGAATAATGGATGCGACACTACAGATATTGAAGCTCTTTGTAGGATCATCGCTAGCTCCTCTGGGGTGAGAAATTTGGACCATTCATGGGTGCCTTTAGGGAGCTGCAATGGAGAGAGACACGGTTAGTATCACCAATCAGAGGATGGTCTCAAGGAAATGAACTGAATCAAATTGGTCTTTAACTGTTCGCAGTGACTTTCTAAACTTAATAACCGGATTTCAACAGTCAATGACTCGAGTCCAACTGCTCGTTCCCCTCAACATAAAGTGCACATACCTCAATTAAGTGTAAGGAGCATAAACTAATATCCTCATAAACATGGCCCGGTCATGCTTTTGAATCTCCAAAGGCAAAGGAACTCGTGTATGTGTTGCATACAAGCATCAACGGGTAAACTATCTTGGAAAAGTGAAGTGGTATCACGACTCGAAATGGTTCCGAAATTGTATCCTCACAAATAATATCCAAAATGTGTTAAACAACGCCTGAATCAGGTCAAGCTATCTTCAGATCATATTTACTGCCTAGAATCAGGAATGCTCGTACCTAAGCATCACCAAAGGGCATCCTAGTGCCATGAGGCTTCTGCTGATGCAGGGGTCTGGGGACAAGATCTATGCAGTTTTAAGCCCATATAAGGAAAGGTTGTTCCCACCACTTGAACACGCATCCTATAGGATGCAAGCACCAAGCCTTATTGTCACGCAAAGCGACGCCCACTAAGATCACCATCATTTGCCAAAATAGTCTCTATAGATGTCTTAGTGTCAGATGGTCCAAAGCATTCCATAATGTGGCCCGATATAAATCCAACATAGCCAGAACAAGCTAAACAGAAATATAAAATATATTTCTACATCTGCAGTTTATTATGTAGAAGCACATAGAAATAATTGAGTTTGAATAATGCGGAAGTTGAGAAAATAGGTGGAAAAGTATACATTTACAAGCTAGCTAGGAAGTTCGGTCTGCTATGCTTTGAGCTTAGCAGTAGGAACTGTTGTCTAGCTTATGGACTCGAGCTCTAGTATATGAAGTTTTAGCTCAAAAGCTTAAGCTCCTATATTTTAGGTTTGCACTCTAAAGTGCACGCTTAAGAAGAATATCTTCTCAAGTTACTTTCCTACTCCCCATCTCTCTCATAGAGATTTGAATTATCCACTGCTTACAAGCACTTTAACAACCATAATTTTCCCACAATCCTGAGGCCATCTAGGCAACAACCATAATGCTTCAACTGCTACATGTCCCTCTCTTTTCACCTAAAATTTTTGCATAACAAATTTTGTAGGACTGCCTATTAGAATGGATACTGCAATGAAGATGCCATACTCATAATCTACGGGATACTTGGACACTCTAATACTTGAACAATACTTATCGGCTATGTTACACGGGCACGGCAAAATAACGTCTGTATCATGTCCGTAATTTGAGGTAACTGGAGTGCATTCAGAGTTGTTTGTGATCTTAGGATACCATTAAAGAATTTTGAGGTAAATGAATGATGATACTTGTAAGTGAAAGAAAAGAAATAAGTGCCAAATATAGAAAGATGGAGATGATGCTAATTAAGGATAAGATGAAAGAAAATCAACCTAGATAATTTGGCAATGTGCAATGAGGGTAAATTGGAGCATCTATTTGGGTTAAGAATTTAAGTTAAAGAAGCTACTAGAACTAGGCATACGCCCCAAATAACTTATTGAGGTGGTGAAAAAGGATTTGATATTGTATAACGTTAAAGAGGAGCCCTTGATCCCTTTATATGTCATAATAACTGAAGGATATGTAGCAGATCCCGGAAGTTTGGATGGAGGCTTTCTTTTCGAGATGTCAATCTATTCTAATGCCAAGTGTAAGTCTAATATCTATACTACTAAATTTACATTTCTTGTTATAACATCTGTTGTATATAAACTGAATCATGATAATGAAAATTTGGAATTTGCTTATATATATAGAACTGGATCATGATACTTCTCAAAGATTGCACCATCTAGATCCACCAGTCAGGTCCAACTTCAATTAACTACTACCTAAAATTACCACAAATCATCCCCATTAATTCAAGGACCACCATGCACAGGAGGGTTCGAAATCCTGACCATTTGGCAAAAATATTCAATGTGTAGACTAGAGACATAAAGATCATGAAACTGGTCACGAGTTTGAATCTTTTGGGCGTTTAAGCACTTATAAAAAAGAGATGAGTTGCAATAATTTCATGTAATACTTGATTGGGAATCGGATCTGAGTGGTTGATGAGATGCCGTTTATTATAACTCAGCCGTCCGGTTAATTGAGATGGTGTTGATGTCATATGGATAGGCCTGAGTGGTTAGATCTTCATAAAGATGCAAACAGACACAAATTCTGGTGACTTGGAACTTATAAATGAGGATATCAGTCCTACTATGACATAGCATTAACTTCTTGCTATGGTGGGAGACATGGTGTAGAAAATAATAGTTAGATTATTTTATTGATGGACTACTTCACTACTTATAGGGAGTCTAGCTCCTCTACATATAACATATTCCGATGTGGGACTAAAAGTCCCTTATTGATTCTCAACACTCCCCCTCAAGATGGGCGATAGATATTGATCATCCCCATCTTGTTACATAACTTTGACAGACTTAATGAACTAAGACCCTTAGTCAGACAGTCTGCAACTTGTTCTTCTGAGCGGACATGGTCAATCTTCAGTATCCCTTGTTCCAGCTTCTCCTTGATGAAGAATCGATCAATCTCGATGTGCTTCGTTCTGTCGTGCTGAACTGGATTGTTAGCTATACTTATTGCAGCTTGACTATCGCTCAGAAGACGCAATGGTGCTCCCTTATCCAGCTGCAACTCTGTCAGCAATGCTTTCACCCACAGCAACTCTGACACTCCCAGAGCCATTGCCCTGTATTCTGCTTCAGCTGTCGACCGTGCTACCACTGACTGTTTCTTGCTTCTCCATGAGACCAGATTTCTTCCTACAAAAACACAGTATCCCGTGGTAGACCTTCTGTCGTCTATGCAGCTTGCCCAGTCTGCATCACAGTATCCTTCAACTTCTATGCGTCCATTCTTCTTGAACCATAGTCCCTTTTCCGGCGTTCCTTTCAGATACCTCAAGATCTGAAATACTGCTTCCATATGACCCTTTCTTGGATCATGCATGTAGCGACTCACTACACTCACCGCAAATGAGATATCAGGGCGAGTGTGTCCCAGATAAATCAATCTCCCTACAAGTCGTTGATATCTTTCACGATCAACGGGCTCTCCTGCTTCTGCTCCCAACTTGCACTTCTGGTCAATTGGAGTGACCGCTGCTTTGCATCCCAGCATCCCTGTCTCCTTCAGCAGATCTAGTGTGTACTTTCTCTGTGAGAGAACAATTCCTTGTTCGCCTTCACACACCTCGATACCTAGAAAGTACCTCATCGCTCCTAAATCCTTCAGTTCAAACTCCTTTGCGAGTTTTGACTTCAGTTTAGTGATCTCGACTTCATCATTACCTGTGATCACTATATCATCCACATATACAGCAAGTATAGTGATGTGGCCTCTTGCATGCTGGAGGAAGACCGTATGATCTGCATTTGTTTGACGGTATCCCATGCTTGTAACAGCCTTTCTGAATCTGTCAAACCAGGCTCGAGGAGATTGCTTGAGCCCGTATAGCGACTTCTTCAGTTTACACACCTTTCCTTGCGACGTCCCTCCGTTTGATGCCGTCGCGTAGCATCCTGGCGGGAGCTCCATGTATACTTCTTCTTGCAGGTCCCATGAAGAAAGGCATTCTTCACATCCAGCTGGTACAGCTTCCACCCATAATTCGCTGCAATGGAGACCAGAGTTCTCACGGTGCTCATTTTTGCTACTGGGGCAAACGTCTCATCATAGTCTATGCCATATGACTGTGTGAATCCTTTTGCAACCAACCTCGCCTTGTATCGCTCGACCTTTCCTTCTGGCGTCTCTTTCACCGTGTACACCCATTTGCATCCCACAGCTTTCTTCCCTTTGGGTAATGGAACCAGCTCCCATGTCTTATTTTTCTCCAATGCCCCAAGTTCTTCCATCATTGCAGTTTTCCACCTTGGATCTTTCTTTGCTTCCTGCCAACACTCGGGCAACGAAGTAGAGTCTAACGATGCAATGAAGGCTCGATAATTCGAAAAAATGTTAGAATAAGACAAGAAGTTGGCAATGTCATGTTCGTAATCATTAAAACGAGCAGGAGCCTTACCCGCATTGATGCGAGAAGATCTCCTTAAGGGAGCAATAGGTGGTGGAGAGATCATACCATCCGAGTCGGAGAGATCCGCATCAGAATCCGAGTGATTCAGTGCGGAGGCAACATCTTCAGGAGTTGGAGCAGGAGTAGACGAGGGACTTGGTACAGTAGGCACAGGGCACGGCATAGGCACAGTACTGGACTTCTGTTGTCTCCTTCTGTAGACTTGGAGCTCCTTTTCCCTTGTCTGTTGCTCCCCCTGCGTAACATATGTATCTTCTTCTTCTTCATCTGTATCTGAGTCACTGTGCTCTCCCCCTTTCGTCCAATTTTCGACAACCGGACACGGAACCGATCCGACGACCACATTTGGGCTTATTATCTCCCCCTCACATCGAACACCACCTGTGTTAGATGTGTCACCAAATGCTGAACCTTCATCCGAACCATAGTATGGTTCGAGTTCTCTGAATGTAACGTCCATGCTGACAAACATCTTCCGCTCGACTGGACTCCAACAGGCATATCCCTTCTGAGTCGCCGTGTAACCGACAAAAACACATTTAACTGCTCTAGGATCCAGTTTGCCAACGCCAGGCCTATTATCTTGGACAAAACACACACATCCAAAAACTTTTGGTGGAACAGTGTATGTAGTTGCCCCAGTAAGCATCTCCAATGGTGTCTTCCAGTCCAATACTTGAGACGACATTCTGTTGATGAGATACGAGGCCGTCAAAATAGCCTGCCCCCATAAGTGCTTCGGGACATTCATAGCCAGCATCATCGTCCGTGTGACTTCCAACAGGTGTCTGTTCTTTCGTTCAGCCACACCATTTTGTGCCGGAGTATAAGCACATGAAGTTTGATGTAGTATTCCATGGGTGGAAAAATACTCAGCAACCTGCTTATTAGTATACTCCGTCCCATTGTCAGACCGGAAACACTTAATTTTAGCGCCATATTGTGTTTCCACCCGGCGATGAAAGTCCTGAAAAGCCGCAAGGACGTCACTTTTATTCTTCAGAAGGTAGACCCATGTCACGCGGGTATAACAGTCAATGAAGGTGACGAACCATCGAAAACCGTTAATTCCGGTTGTAGGACAAGGGCCCCATACGTCCGAATGTATCATGTCAAAAGCAGCTGAACTCCTATTCCCCGAGCTTACATACGAGCTTCTGGTATGTTTTCCCAACTCACAAGCATCACAAAATAACTTCTCTTTATCAGCCCTTTGATATAAGGACGGATACATTCGACTAAGAACTTGGAAAGAGGAATGACCGACACGCTGGTGGTGGAGTAGCAAGTCGGCTTCAACACTGCGACAGGAAGCTTCTGGTGGTGCGGCTGCTACCAAGGATGCCAATGCGTTGTCCAGTCCAGTCCTGTCTAAATACCACAGCCCCTTATGCCATGTGCCAGTCCCAAGTCGTCGTCCTGTCCCCTTCTCCTGAAAAGTCACCTTAGGAATGTCAAAGGAAACAGTACAGTTAAGATCAAGTATAATGGCACTAATGGATAAAAGATTGACAGGAAAAGATGAAGCATGTAAGACATTGGTTAGAGTGATGGAAGGGGTGCATACGACAGTGCCTGTACACACTACAGGTCTGGATGTACCATCAGCGGTCTGAATACCCTCCGGCAATGGTAGGTGAGTATATCCCTGAAACGCATCACGGGACCCCGTGACATGGCGAGATGCCCCAGAGTCCATAATCCATCCTGACTGATGGATAGAGGCAAGAGCACGTGCAGAATCATCGGTGCTGGTTTGGGCAAAGCAAGTGAGGTGATCTCCCGAGGATGAAGACGCCCCAGGACAGTCGACCGAACCCAGCTTTGTGCCTCGCAACTTCTCAAGGAACTCCCGCTCAAGCGGGGTTATTGCAGCCAGTTGATTCTCTCCCCCTTCCTCCGCTAGATTTGCTTTGTGTCCGTCCCTTCTACCGACATATCCTCCTCTACCACCACGCCGGTCTCCACGACCCCGTCCTCGATCAGTAGACTGATTGCGCAAGGGTTTTGGACAAAATCGGATGTAATGTCCGGAATCACCACAATTGTGACAAACACCACCCATAGATGGAGGTTGATTGAAGGTAGCAAGGGCAGACTTTTCAACCGCGGCTGGCTCCCCCTGGGAGGAGCCCTTGTTGGGCATCAACTTCAGTCGAGCTTCTTCCTGTGTCATGACAGCTATAGCTTCTTCCAAGGTCGGGAGCGTGGGTTGGAAAAGGAGGATATTCCGTCGCTGCTCAAATACAGGGTGTAGTCCCTTCAGGAATTTCATCATACGCTGCCGGAAAATATAAGCCAGGAACGTCTGAAAGTACTTTGCGAAGGCTGGTTCGACTTGTGCATCTTCCATCCCAAGAGGATCATAATGATCCAGATCAGACCAATACTTCTTCAACAGGGCCGCGTACTCAGAGATGGTATGGTCGTCTTGGGCCACCCTATCGAGTTCATCTTGCAGTTGAAAGACTCGCATAGGGTTGCCGGAGCCGGAGTACATATCTTTGAGAGTCTGCCATATATCAGCAGCAGCCTCCATAGCCTCAACATTGCCCGACACCTGGTCGGTTAAAGAGGCAGTCAACCACCCAGCCACGACGTTGTTGACAATCTCCCACACAGCAAACTCCTTGGTGGAGTGATCGGCTGGCGCCTTGGCTTGGCCAGTGACATAGCCAACCAAGCCACGTCCCTTCAGTGTCCGCATCGCCTGCCGCGACCACTTCAAGTAGTTGGAAGTTCCTTCCAACTTCGTCTCCAATTTCTCCAGCTTCCCCATTTTGTAAGGCGACGGATCCACATCAGTATGGATCACACGTGGGTTTACCTCGGTTAATCTCTTGGATAAGATATCATCAACCAAGGCCTTCATCTCATCGGCCGTCAGTTTGCCACTGATCGAATCCATGGCGTCGTCAACTGAGAACTCAATTCGTCGTCTTCTTCGTCGTCGTCGGAGTCTGCAACTGACCCAACGTCGTCGTCTTCGTCGTCTTCGTCGTCGACGTCTTCTTCAACGCCAGAGACTTTACTAATGCGCTACTAACTTGGCCAGCACCGGCGCGCGCATGTAAAGTGAACACGTCAGGATACCAGAGAAGACATGATCAGTCTCTGCAAAGATCCCGATGTGAAGAAGGAATAACAAATAAAGCATTTGTTAGTTCCAAACGGCGTAAGCACTGAACAGAGTTGGTGCAAATAAAGATTTGACAGCCGTCTCTATTCGAAATACGCCTTTTTTTTTTTGGCTAAAAGCTAGAGTTAGGGTTTGATGGGGCTGCTAGGTCTAGGGTTAGGGTTTCCATGGCAAAAAAAAAAGAAAACTAGGGTTAGGGTTAGGGTTTGATGGGGTCGGGGGGGGGGGGGGTCGGGTGGGGGGGGGGTCGGGAGGGGGGGGGCGGTTGTGGTCTGGCGGCGGGGGGGGGGGGGGAAGGTTCTGGTCGGGGGGGGGGGGGGGGTCGGGGGGGGGTCGGGAGGGGGGGTTGCTGCTGTGGTCGGGCGGCGGGGGGGATCGGCTAGGTAGGAGCGGCTAGGGGGGGTGCTGCTGTGGGCGGCGAGGTGGGGGGGGGGGGGTTCGGGCGGGTGGGGGAGGGGGGGGGGGTGGGTCGGCTAGAGGGAGGGAGAGAAGAATTTTTTTTTTGTGTGTGTGGAGGAGAGGGAGAGAGAGTTATGGCTCTGATACCATGTAGAAAATAATAGTTAGATTATTTTATTGATGGACTACTTCACTACTTATAGGGAGTCTAGCTCCTCTACATATAACATATTCCGATGTGGGACTAAAAGTCCCTTATTGATTCTCAACACATGGCTTTCACCTTTAGGGCTAGTTTGTTCCCATTTTAAATGGTGAAAGCGGCAAATGCTGGGAACCAAACAGATTTGCCATTTTGGCCAAGATGCTGATGAAAACAGTAAATTCCACTTCAAACGGGAACCAAATTATCCCTTAATCCAGTAATGCAGTAGTATCCGATGTTCTTTTACTCATTTATTACGGAATAACACATGGACACGGGTCAGTCTCTCATTTAATCCATCAATGCTAGATAACTATGAAGTGCTGTCCATGACTGATTTGAGATTTTGCCTCAATCATTTATATATTATATATAGATCTACAAGAAGTAACAAATCATTCAAACTGTATGAGAAGCTACTTTTTAGGACCTTGCACTTACCCACTTGTACTCAAAGCAACCTTATAATCTGAGGAGGAAACTAAGTTGGACTTGTTGGTAATAAATGGAAGCCATACGTAAAACCACTACACCACTTTAAAGATGATTTTGACCATGGTTCTTGGTTGCCAATTTACCCCCAGTCATCATCATCATCCAAGCCTTCTTCCATCATAATGGGGTCGGATATGGAGCATAAGAAAGCAGAATGGGGTCGGATATGGAGCATAAGAAAGCTCCATACAAGATTTGACAAAGTTCACTCCTGACTAAACATTCAAAAAAAAAAAGTAACCAAAGCCAATGGAAGATAACAGAAGGATATTCTCATTGTCATTGATGTTGTGCACATAGCTTTATTTTCTGACAAATGAATATCATTCATTATCATATTACTGACATGTGAATGGATTGATTTATATGTCCAAGAAGTCTACAAGATGCTATAGAATATACAAAGTGTATATTTTTAGTTGTCAAGGATCTAGCTTTTATAACACTACATATTCCATAATAAAAAAAACAAGGATGACTCCAGTTTGAAAATGGAACCAAGCCCCATAGTTAACTAGCAAGGTTTATAAGTAATAATAGTATATTGCCAAATAAACTGCATGACTTTTGACGAATCTATATTCTTTTTGTTAGCAAAATTGTAAGAAGAAACTAACATACCCAACTCAGGAGGTACTCAGCAACAACAATGGCAGCAGCATAGGACCTCACAGAGCGATTAATGGTAGAGATCACAGTGGCACCACTTGGAACAGTTAAAGATGAAAGTGATTTACAGAATTCTGCGGGATCTGCAACATGCTCAATTACCTGACATGGAAATACCATATGCTCAAGTAACTATAAACTCTCAAATGATAACAACAACAATGTCTGTGATTTTGTGCATGCGTGCTCGTGCAAGTGGGTGTATGTGTGCCGTTTTGGTGTTTTGGCAGAGAGTCTGCCTTTTCCCTCAATCTACTTATAAATCAAAGAGATCCTCTCACAACAATATTTGGAAAGAGAGAAAATAAAAAAGGAAATGTCTCGCTAATAGTGAGAGTTGGTCTTGCAAATCATGAACAAAATGGGAGATGATTGTAAATGGTGATATTTAGCACATTTAAATGAAGCCATGACCATTTTTTTATATTATATATTAGAAACAAAATGCTCGGCTCTTAGGAAAGAAATCAGCATGCTATCTTGCATGGACACATGTACGATACCACATGAAGATGACATGGATACGGCACTGATTATGACATGTTCTAGTGTATTAGGAGTGTCCATGTCATGTCTGATACAACACAAAATGTACAAGACACTGATTTTTGGATGGTCTATGCTTCCTACATGACATGGGCAAGGAAACAACAATAAATGAAAGTTAAATGTTATAATGTGCAAATATTAGAGTTATGGGAACATCATTTCTTTTCACTCTTTTACCTAATGTCATAGAGATGAGTTCAAATCCCCTATAGCAATTGTAGCGCAATTGTAACATTTTTTTTCAAGTTCACCTTATGTCTAAGGAAACTTAGAGAGTGCTACTTGGTTGCATAATGCACATCCAAAAGGCAGATATAGCTACTATCGACATCTAGGATTTATGGCATGGTTCTCTCATCCTCATAGCTACCTTAGCTAGGAATTTGGCACCAAGATAGAGGATTGATGTGAGATCAACAACCAATCGTAAAAACTGTCAATCCTTTTGTGAAGCAATTGTAACATTTTTTTTTTCAAGTTCACCTATGTCTAATCTTAGCTAAAAATTTGGCACCAAATAGACGGTTGATGTGAGGTCAACAACCGATCGTAGAAATTGTCAAAAATTTTATGGACCTTTCTTATGCTCCATAGTTGATCATATTATGTTGGGAGAAGACTCACATGATGACAATGATAGACAAATATATATATATATATATATATATATATATATATATATATATATATATATATATATACACACACTCTACGTGGACATCCACGATCCCGTGGTTCAAACCCTGCCAGCCAGGCCTGATGCCTACCCCCACAGCCATATATATATATATATATATATATATATATATATATATATACCTGAAGGGGACTATATATATATATATATATATATATATATATATATATATATATATATATATATATATAGTCCCCTTCAGGTGCGGGACTTTCTCTACGGAAAAAGTACGGGAGGTTCTCTAAGAAAGCGGCACAAATTCCTATGAGCAAAATTCTACACTTTATTCTTCCTCTTTTGCAAAAATACTCCTATTTTGGACTGTAGGCAGGATATACATATATTCATCCATGATTCTCTATTCTTCCTCTTTGCTAAAATATTTCTATTGTCGACTGAAGGCGGTGTTCCATGTAGAGGGCAGAAGGAGAGGAGGGATCACGGCTGCCTTCTCTGTTCTTCAACTGACCATGTGTCAGGATAGGTACTGTGAGGGAGGCCAAGCGGAGTGGTTTCAGCAAGGAAGCAATGGGATATACGGAAGGTGCGGCGTCTTGGTCTGGAACTCATGGTTGAACGCCGGCAATGGCTATGGGCAGCTATGAGCTTCGCGACAAGGTTGTTGGAGCTCGGTCTACTCAATTTTACAAGCAAGTCTTGGACAAGGGCGTTGGACAAGTCGTAGGAACGACGTCATCTCTACAGGACAGCCGCCCGGCACGGAAAGTTTGTCAGCAAGGTCACTCGACGATGAGCAAAGGCTTCGAACGGTAGATGGTTATACACGGAGGAGAGGATATGGCATGGTTATGGAGAGTTTGTTCTGGAGGGAATTCATATAAAGAATGCTGGAGTTGGCTATGGTGATAGGCTGGGTGCAAGATAAGACATCCTTAAGAGTTTTTTTTGGCATACCATACATGGGACACTCAAGAGAGAATCTTTAGCTAAATATGAGCAAAACAATGAAAGGAAGCAGTCCAAAATATGAATATTTTAGCAAAGAGGAAGAATAGTATGTAGTGTTTTGCTCATAGGAATTTGTATTGCTTTGTTAGAGTCTCCCGTACTTTTCCCGTAAAAAAGTCCCGCACCCGAAGGGGACTCTCTCTCTCTCTCTCTCTCTCTCTCTCTCTATATATATATATATATATATATATATATATATATAAAACCATAGCCTGTGTCGAAGACACCCAGCCGGTTTTGGCCCAAGGGCCCGTGTCCACTGACACCCAGTCGACCCCCGTGGGGCTCGATCCCTTGACCTCATCCCCAAGTACCAATGGTCTTAGCCACTAGGCTACAAGGCCATTAGCGTATATATATATATATATATATATATATATATTTTTTTTTTTTTTTTGGGAAAAAGGTAAATTTTATTCCAAATGAAAAGTCATACTCATACAACATACATTCAAAGTGGGACTCCCACTCAGCACTCATACAATCTCCATAGCATTTACATCAAACTCAATATTATGAAGAATGCCAACCGGAGGTGTGACTAGTCCCTCAAAGATACGGCGGTTTCGCTCCCGCCAAACATGCCAAACCGAAGCCGCCAAACGAACTCTAGCCGTGCGGAACCAGTCCTGACCTCGACCCCTGCTACCTCGTATCACCGGGATGATGTCCCCAATAATTTTACCAGAGGCACACACTCCCAAAACCCGGCTCTGCTCCGACCAAATCTGCCATGTCACAGCGCACTCGAAAAATAGATGTCTAATAGACTCAGGCGCAGAGGAACAAAGCACACATATGGGATCCGGCACAGCCACTCCAAATGAACTCAGGCGATCCCTCGTTAAGAGGCGACCCAGAAGAAGCTTATAGACACACAGCTGCATCTTCCTGGCCAGACCCTTACACCAGACGAACTCATAATCAGGACTCAGAGGAAAAGTGTGCCGGATTAGATTGTAGCAACTACGGAACTGGAACTCCCCCGATCCCAAAGATGCTCCAGGCGGCTCCCATATCCATCGATCTGCAGGCAAATCCGGATCAATGGCAGTAGACATAATGATCCCTCCCAGCTCCTCAGTGTACCGATAAGATTCCGGCCTCCACACTCCATCTCGTAAGATCCGGCTGCACTTCAGACCTCGCCTGTCCTCCGTGTGAGTCGCGGAGCCCCTGATGTCTAGCAAAGACCGCCTATCATTAGCGTATATATATATATATATATATATATATATATATATATATATATATATATATATATATATATATATATATATATGACAATGATAGCCTATCACGAGCTGTTTTGCTGCTTGATCGGCAGGGAGGAGTATCTCAAAGTATGGGTGGGGCAAAGGTTCAAGCACTTTCACTTTGTCCCCAGGGATCCACCAAGGGTTGGATTTGAGAGCTGTGTCATGGGTGATTGGATAGCACTTTCATGTAGCCTCTCATTAGCTCTCCTTTTATATGCACACACTGTGCGGACAATCTCAGAGAAGCGGCTTCCGGTCGGCTTAGACTGCTTGAACTTGAGGTCCTCGTTTGGGATGGTGTTGGGGGGAAGGGGGGGGGGGGGGGGGGGGGGGGGGTTGCGTGTGTGTACGGTCAGCATATTCAGTTATTACCTTAGAATGGGGGTTGTATGGTAAATTCAATACATGGCAGGTAATAAAGAAACAATCTAAGTTTACTTTATCTTAGGCATTTTGGGGGTGGTATAGGTAAATTTTAGATTAGTGCATTTTGGGAAGAGAAAGAGTACTCTATGGAGACAATTCATGTTGTTAGGAACCAAGACTGACAACAAGATGATAAATACTTTTAATGATCAATTGACATAGAACTATTACTAAGTTTGCATGATTTGCATCTGATTGAAACTTGACCACACACTACCAAGAGGAGTCCAACCTAACGATCCATCATGTAGCTATACATGAACCAATGGAGCCAGACTAACCAATCACTGGAAGTAACCAGGTTAGGTAACAAGTTTTCTACAGTTCAGTGACAGGTACTAATAATATAATACACAGCAAATATTGTATACATGAAGAATTTCACAAACCTGCAAATGGTATTTTTTAGCTTTAGACATGAATCTAAGTTCAAAACATGATACTGATCTTCTGACTAGATAATGAGCAATCTATAAATAAGTTACTCAAACTTTAAAGTTTACTAGAAAAGTTGCAGAATTGACAAATGGATGAAAAATGTGTTTAAATCATTGGTTAAAAGTCCGCTTCACATTGGTCACTGAACCTAAGGCCAGTTAGTTATGAAAAACACCTTTCCCAAATATATGACATACCTCTGAAGCAATCACAACATCGAACTTCTTATTTTCTCTAACCAACTGCTCTGAACCAAACAAATGATTCCATTAGAATTCTGATAAACAATAAAATCCCCAATTAAAAAAAAAATGCATTTTGAAATAAAAAATTGATATCTTCAATAAACATCGAATTAGTTTTGAGCATACCAAAATTGCATTGTTAACATGAGCTCAAGTTCACAAAAAAATGTTAGCAAGTTAAATAGGTAACAAGCGATTGACATCATAAAGTCACTGGAATATGTTGTTAAAACAATTAATTGAAAGGCATTCGGATCCTCTAGTTACCATGATAGGAGAATTCTTTTATTATTATTCTTGATATGGAGCATAATGGTTATTATCACCCTAGTATATGTTTTTCACTTTTAATAGCAAATGTAAGCTATTTTAAAGTAATTTATGGAGCATAGGCAAAAATGAATAAGGTCTAACTTAAAGTTCCAAGATCAAGTATACTTCAGACAGATCTCTTGATTTTAAGGAAGTTCTACTTCTAAGACATTGTAGTTTTAATCTGAATAGGACTTCTGGATTTAGTATATCAAAATCCAAGTAGGTGTGCTTCTAAAACCTCAACTCTTTACATATGTGATGCTGACAGAAGGTATATTGGATTTGTTTTTTAGGACTGATTTTAAACGTAAATCTGAATTTGGATTTAATTGAAAGATGGATTTGAATTATGACTTGAATTTGGAGTTGTCAAATCTAAATTTGAATTTAACTTTGAATAGGATTTATCTTTATCATTTTGTTGTTTTACAATTTAGATCATAACTAGTTAGTTAAGGGATTGTCATTCCTTCACTCTTTGGCTTAATGGTGGCGTACAGATGAATGCAATTCCTAATAGCAAATTGTATCATCTTACTTCATCGTCTAGACTCTTTATAGTCTAGGGGAATTTTGAGGCTGCTCCTCGGTTGCATGAGCTTAAAGTGCATATCCAAAATGCATGTCTACCTACCTGCCATCTGGATGCCAAGGTTCTATGGTATTGACCCTCTCATGCTCAGTTACCTTGGCTAGGAATTCGGCACTAATATAGAGAGTTGATGTCAGGTTGACAATCAGTCCTAAAAAATAGTAAAATCTTTCATGCTATAGTCAACCCTATTCCAATGGAAGAAAGCTTGTATGATGATGATGATAATCAAATCATAACTAGTTAGTTTTGCTGGGATTTATCTCTATCCTTTAATTGTTTAGATTTGAATATAGATTCTCAGATATAGCATATAAAAGGGAATGAAAATGCATTTTATTTGAGATGATGTCCTCCCTGGTGATTCCAAGACACTTACCTAGCCTCTGTGCTACCCAAAGATACTGTAGTGTCTATTTTCATGTTGACCCAGCTAAAACGTTATTTTCCTGGATCGTTCCCATCAATTGATTTCCATGCCAGTTCAAAATCTGGACGTTTTTGTCTGAAGTTCGATCATTTGAAGATCGTGCTGTCTTGTTCGAATAGAGGAAGATCTATTGCGTCTGATCTGATAGTGCACCAGATTTGACGAGAAACATCCACTTCTAGAAGGAAGTTACTTGATGCGGAACAAAAGAAATATTGTGTTTAGTCTAAGGGTTAATTTTAAATTTAAATCTGAATTTGGATTTAGTTACAATCTGAATTTGAATTAAGATTTGGATCTAAATTTGAATTAAATTTGGATATGCTTATTATGTCATGCAGTTTTTTTAGATTAGAATTAGTTAGTTTTGATTGGATTTATCTTTAGAATTCAGTTGTTTAGGTACGAATCCGTATTCTTGGATGTAAGCCTACAAAAGGGCATGAATATATAGTTTATTTAGGATATGGAAAATTTATGAATAGAAGAATTGAAAGTTTCTCAAATTTGGATGTCGTGTCCTCTTTGGTGTGATTCCAAGACATTTATCTAGCCTCAGTATGATTCTGTCAAGTGGTGTAAGGTTGCCTATTTTCATCGTGTGATGAGGTGAAAATGTTACTAGAATGGTAAGTAACAAAAATGAAATAAATTATGCGGAGCATGGATAGAATTGTTTACATTATATTCCTCTTTCTAGCTCTTTCTCGCATTCCTAGTCAAGGATTTAAAATGCAGAATAATTAAGGGAGGCAAACAATGGAATAACTTGCTTAGGCAGCGACACAATATTCTCTGTCCATTCAAATTCCTATTGGCATTAAATATACAAATAAATAGTTAAGATATATAACGGTTAAAAGTAGGGGAGAAAAGGGAAATGATACATTGGAAGAAGTGTAGAGAAAGAAGAAAGGATGAGTAGAAGTTGAGCTGAGAAGGAAGAAAGGGAATGAAGTGGACAAAGGAGGCTAAGCAATGTAAACTAATAATACTAAATCATCACAATTTGCAGCTGCTTCAAATGGTTCCCATGATCATCAATCTCCCCACCATCATTGCTACCCAGACGAGAAAAATAGGGTAAGAAACAGATGTAAAAGGGGAACATAAAAGCTTAACTCCTTCCCTTGAAGGTAAAATTGATGTCAAAGTTGGGTTTAAGTTGTCTAAGTCTAACGGGCCTAGTTTATATTGTGCCTATTCAAGAAGATCAAATGGATAATCCAATCATGGATTTTGTTCTTTCCACCATGGATAAGCACTTGTTTATGTCCGATTCGGAGGAAGCAGTGTCGACCCTTCGCGGCGACCTCTATCCCAACCTCCAATCAAGAGGGTTCCAAACAATTAAGCAAACCCCCATTCGAACAACAGGAACCTGGCTCGATACTTACCTAGCGCATAAGCAAGCCACCTCATCACTCAAACGGGTGGGATCATCCAGCCATGCAACCCAAGCCCTCCGTACAATGGTACAAAAGATCCTTTTGGCGATTTGGGACACCAAACCTATTTTACAACATTATTTATAACTTGCATGGTCGATCTTGAATCATATATTGCACGGACACAAATACCAACATTGACAAGAAATTGATTTTGGTGTGCCCTATTGTATTTTTGAGTGTTAATGTCATGTCTCGTACACGTTTAACACGTTAGCAAACCCGTAGCCTCGCACCTAGGCATGCATCAGGTCCAAGGCTTAACATTGCGCCTCATTTTCTACGAGGCGAGGCTCATTCACCTAGGCGTGCCTAAGGCACGCGCTTCGTGTGCCCCACACCTACTTTTGAGGCACACCTTGTGCGTCTCACGACTACTTTTGAGGGACATCCGATGCACGAGGCTCATTAACCTACGGTTTTTTATTTTATTTTACTTTTTGTTTTCTTTATTTTTTTAATAGATTGTTTTAGAATTTTGGTGTTTATAGAACAATTCAATTACATTTTCTATTGCAATTAATAGGTTTTCTACCATGATTTTTTATGTTATCGAGTCAATCAAGAAAATATATGCTCTGGAGATAATGTCAACTGGACCCAAAGGATAGAAACACTATCAAATGTATTAAGCCAATCAACTAATCTTTCAATTGCAACTAATAGATTTTGTTTGATGAATGATGATGATGATGATGATGATAAATGATACAAAAAAGTTGGTAGTATTGGTGATGGAAATGATAATATGGATGATGATGACTTTTAGGGTTTTGGTAATTTTCTATTATTATGAAGTTGTCGTAGTTTTTTTTCGAGCTTTGATAGTGGTTAAATGTTAGGTTTATATTTATAATTTTATGTCCTCCAAATATTACTACTTGAATAGTGTTATGAATTGATTAGATATAATATAAGTTTAATTATGTACTATTTTATTATTTTAAAAAACTCAGTGTTCTAAATATCGCTAGGCGGACTCGGTGCGGCGGAGGTCCGCCTAGGCGGCCGCCTAGAATTTTTTTTTGTTTTGAAAATTTAGAAATTTTGAAATTTGAAATTTGAAATTTCAATGTTCTAAAATCCAAATAATATCTTAAAACCCAAACAAATATCCAAAATACAACTAAGAATAAACAAAATCAAAAAACAAAAGTTCAAAAAACACGCCGCCTAGGGCCCGCCTAGCCGCCTAGCCCACCGCCTAGGAGGTTTTCGGTGCGGTGGGCGGGCGCCTAGGCCGATTTTTAGAACACTGAAAAAACTAAAAATGTGTGCCTCACTTCATTCACACCAACGCCGCGAGTGCGCCTCACGCCTTTCAAAACACTGGCTTGACATGAGGCGACACAAATATAGCACTGGTTCTAGGAGTGTCACCTAGACCATTCATTATTCTTCATAGTATTTCATGCATACTAAGATAAAAAGACACTAGAAAACATCCTCAGGAGTTGTCTGATTCATGGAATTTAGCCAAGAACTCAGAGAAGTTGGGAATTCTCCAAGTTCTCTTGTTTGATATGAAAATTTTGGGAGCTTAGGGGATAAGAACTTAGCCCACATGGGCTTTCCATGCCAATAGGCATTAAGATCTCCAAGTTCCTTGGCTAAGTTCCAAGTCAAAAATGAAGGAACTTGGAGAAGTCAAGTGTAAAGAGAGAGTTGGGTCCCAAACTTGAGTTCTTTGGGTTCCAAGCTCAACTTTTTCACAAACCAAAGACAATAGTAAGTCATGGAAGAGAGAACAAGAACTTGAAGAACTTGGTCATGGAACCTATTACATAGTTCCTTGGGTTCTCCAAGTTCCAATAGGTTCAAAGTAACCAAACAACCGCTCGGGATAAGAAAATGACAATGAAGCTCGTTGTGTTATGCAATACCCATAAACAAGAATCTCAACATTACCACCCTCTATCCGCATCAAGGTAAAACTATAACTTCAATAGCTCTTATTGAGTCACACAATGACATTGATTCTAGTGTCTACCACATAAATGTTAAATCTTTCTCTTGGTCATAGATTATTAGAATTTGTTCTCTAGGTCACCAATCATTAGAATTTGTTCAGGCCTTCAATGGAGTGCTATGAACAAAATGTGTTGTTCATACAACATTCATCATTCTAATAGTTTGAAAAAAAAATGTTTTTTCAACAGAATTCAAAAGTACTCTACTAACTAGCAAAGATATAGACAATAGTTCAGCAACTATCGATAATTTCACATTCATTCAAATTACTAAATGACAAAGTAAACCAGTTACTCTTGCACAGGGAATGTTGGATAAAGTTTTATATAGAAATGTTCAAGTTCAACAGATTATGTCAAAGTAATGATGTGAAAAATATTGAGGAAACGTACCAGCTGTTGCGCAAGAATAATCAATAGTTGAAGTCAGAGGATCCAGTCCCTGGGTAAAAATGAATATGCCAAAAGTCAGGAGAGAAGTATAAATTGACAACATTGATAGAGAGAATGTAATAACAATATATGCAATTTTATGGTCAAATGAACATTATTCATTTCCTCCATTCAGTTTTATTAAGATTTAAAGTCATACTCTCATTTACATTGCATCTTAGCAGCTCCTATCAGTGTCCCTTATAGCTTGTCCCACCGTAGTGGTAACATCAACTAGAATCCTATCACTACTAACAGGCACGTCAACTTACTAGCTCGTCGACTTTAAAAATAAACACTTTTTACACAGCTTACCGTCATGGAAGCTACCAATGAAATTGTATGAATATACTCACTTCTATCTCTCTCTCTCTCTCTTATAGTTATGGCGCTCATCCATCTCAACATCCTCATTTCTGCTACACTACATGTTTTCGTGACTGCCCAGCATTCAGATCCATACAACATAGCTGGTCCTAGTCGTCCTATACAATTTTCCAGTCAACTTCAAGTTCATCTTCCTCGTAACTATAGCCAAGCACCTTTGAAGGTGTATTCGTAAAGAAACAAGCAAATCATGTTTCTTGGGATGGAGTAGATGAGTTCAAAGAGTAAAAAATTGATGTTACAGTCAAGCTCAGTTAAGCGATACCAGACTTTGTTCAGTTTATTAGGCTTTATTCCAGATTGGTGTGTTCTGATAATTTCTCATTAGATTTTCTGTGAAGTTTGAATGAGATGTTAATTTCCTATTAATTGGAGTTCTTTTTGTAAGGTGGCAAGGTCTATAAATAAGGGGTGAGCAACGATATGGGTAATAAAGTTTATTATTATGGCTCCACTTTTTCTCCCATGTTTTAAGTGATGTGAATTGGGTGTCCCAGATTGATTGGTGAAACCGCTATTCCTTATTCTTGGTTGGTGTTCCTCTTGTAGTGCCCCGTCCCGCTCAGTCAATCGGAGGAATCAAAACGCCGACGGCGTTCGGACTTAGCCTTGCAACGGCTACTCGGAGACATCGCTCGGTCAAGACGACCGCTCGCTCAGGTGGGACAGTTTCGGTGAACTTGCCTCATCTTAGCCTTCAAATAATAAATCGCATGTTTTCAACTTGCACAAGTAGGCTTGATAATAAAATAGACGAATTCACATAGCTAAAGGGATTAATCCCGACGGGTCGAATTGAGTTAGAATATGGAAAGGTCCAACGGTCGGCTTAGAGTTGGTGCACGGCGTGCTTTGAAAATGACACTCGGTCCTTCGTCCCGTGGCTTGGGAGAAGGAAAGTTGGTTGAGTAGGCGAAGTTATGAACGTAGCCTAAGTCTTAGGCGTCGTCCGCATGAATGCTTCACAAAGCATGCACGGTCCCATCGTCCATGGCTTGGCATAGCCTTGACCCGTCCTACGAGTTAAGTTGCGTTGCAAGGCTTATGATATAAGTCTAGGCACCCAAATGACTTGGTCGTTCAGAAGACGAACGCATGCGCGGCACGTTTCCGCAATGTGAGGCTTGACGCAGCCTTTGCTCGTCGAGTCGTTGTGCGTTTAAGTCAGACAAGTTATGTTAGGCTATCGGAGTGGTAGCAAGCACGGTCCTACGAGTTCTTTGGTTGGGTATGACCACAAAGTCTTACGGTCTCAAGGCCAGTCATATAAAGTATGACTTGGGCAGGAGTGTTGCGTAGAGCACGATCGGCTTAAGGCACGGTGCACGGACTTAGTGTTTAGGGCATGAACCACGGTTGATTGAATGAGTTTTGAAGAAAGGACTATTGAATAGGAATTGAGTTGAATGAAATGATATGGTAACATGGAAAGAATGCTCGCGACATATTGATTTTGAAAGAGATGGTAACATTGGAAGAGGAATGACTGTGTGAGACGTCAGTTTGTGTCGAGTCTTGCATGGTCATTGGACAACTTGTCGACAAGGAAAAGTTTCCACGAGCGGCAACCCTGGGCGCCGAGGGACCGCATCGTTCCGAAGGGAAAGACGGTATAGCCGTAGCAGGACGAACCGCTCGGGTCATTCGGAAACTTTCAGCGGGGCTAGCTACTTGCGTTGAAAGGGTCGCCGAATGGCAAGGCTATAAGTCCATGATAGCTTGTGGTGTTAGTGACCAATTCATATAGATGGGTCGGCACGAGCGGCAATCCGCGTGTGTGCCTTTGGATTTAGTCTAGTTGAATGTGTGTATGGTTGGAACACAAGTATTTGGGCCTAAGAATGGCATCAACGTAGGCGACGTGCTTCGGCACGAGATGTGGCATCGAGTCTTGAGTTGTCGGCATATAAGTTGCATAGTTTGGATGTAAGTTGTCTTGAGTTTGAGTCAGGAAACTGCCGCAAGGCAAAGTTGGTTGAGTGACACCAAGTTCACAAGTCTTGATTGGATCGGTTGATGATTTCGTAGCAAAGGGCCGCGAGGCGGCGATATGGTTAAGTATCACTGAGTTGCAAGGCACGGCCTCAGCAAGGATTTTGTAGCACGGTCACACGGAAATAGAGTCTATCGTGTAGTTGCGTCTCTGATTTTGGGTCGTAAGGCAAACACGACTTGATAGGTTAACGTTGCGTTGCAAGTACGAGATGGTCTAGAGACACAGAATAGGCCAAGGCGTCGGTCCTAAAACTGATCCTAAGGTAAGAGTAGAAAGACAATCATAAAGGGGACTAAGTTGCACAAAGTAAATCAAACGTGTCGGTTTTGTATGGGTGGGCGAGGAGCTCATTCCACCAATACAGTTGAGTACTGACACCTACTTAGTTTACATGTGCAGGCACAGGTAGAAGCTCGTGGCGCGGAGCTCGCTTGGATGCGTAGAGGCACGGAGTTCCTTGGCGATTCGAAGCGTGCGGCCGCATGGAGTAAAGACTTATATAGGACATAATGTATGGACGTCGCCTTCCGAAGCATCCGCTGGCTCGAGACATGTATTGAGAGATGAGAGAGAGAGCTGAGTGGCTTGTAATGTGAGATGATTGAGCTTGAGAGACTTGTAATCTTGGCCTTGCGTCCCTTTGTAACCTTTGTTTCAATATAAATAAAAGAGTGTTTTGCAATGACTTGTGTTCTGTTCTAAATTCCGCTGCTGTTATTCAATGTCTCTGCTTGGGACTTCTATGCGACGACCCCGTCGCAGCCGCTGAAATCGGCCGTTATGGAACCAGCCTTGTACGAGCGCAATCTAGGCTCGTGCGGCATCACGCCTTAGCGAGGACGATTGCTCCTACGGGAGCAGGGCGTGACATAATGGTATCAGAGCACGG
This sequence comes from Iris pallida, assembly GCA_029216955.1. Classification (NCBI taxonomy): domain Eukaryota; kingdom Viridiplantae; phylum Streptophyta; class Magnoliopsida; order Asparagales; family Iridaceae; genus Iris; species Iris pallida. The sequence continues at coordinate 4,368,611 of JANAVB010025400.1, read as the reverse complement.
CTTTACGTCCTTGGACTATCGTTTGAATTCTTTAACTCCGTTGTTTCCGCAAACTCTGAATTGTTGCTTCCGCAAGTTGATATCGTTGGTGCGCTCTCTCTCAAATGTCCCACGGATGTCCATACAATAAGTCTATCTATTTTACAAAAACATAGGAGAACAGTTTTTGACAAGAAACGAAAAGATGGTTTGCGTAAGCACGGTTGGCTAAGTCGGACTAGACATATACACCAAAGTTGCGTCGACCTTAGAAAAGTCGAGTGCGGGAATTGAATAGTGTCGAACAATAATGAGTTGAACTCGATTGAGTAAAGTGAAACGATTATCGATAGGGGTGCTATCGAGCGACGATAACGTCGGTGCGATATAGATGAGCGTGCTTGAAAATTGAGGAATGGTTCGAACAAAAAAATTTGAAGAAGTCGATTTGGATTCGAATGATAGTTTTGAGGATTTGTTGAATGACTTCATCCCTGAGTAGTGTATGCGATAGCTTCAGGGATGTCGATCGATTGATTGAGAAAATTGATGTTGTGAATGATTCGAGGGATAATGATCAAACTTGAATTTGAATGTCGAGGAGATTATCCAGTCGGACGATAGCATCATTCGCACGACTCGAAATTGGTTGCAAAGGAAGATCGTCAGGTTACGCATATCGTCGATGGTATTGAGGCGTATCAAAGATCAATATGCGATAACTCGGGGGTACTCTGACTCGGCGAATGACGATCGTGCAAGTGTTATTGTTCGGTTGGGTGCAATACTTGGGATTTTGATTGAAGGGAATGTTGGATGAAAACGATCGTGTCGTGATGTTTACGTTGATGGCCACAACGTCGACGATCTTGTCTTGTGCGAGCGCAACTTTAGCCTCGCACATGCGTTGCGTCGGATTTGGGACGATCGTTCCGCGTGAACGCTGACATGGTGATTCATGTCGCGGGAATGATCGAACTTAGAAAATCAGGATGCGGCAACTTTGATTGTCTCGACTTGTCAGTTTGATGCGAAGGAAAATTTCAGGATGTTAGGACTTGTGATTGCCGAATGAAATAAGCTTGAGGATTGAGTAGGTCCAATCCGCGTATCGAGAATGAATTAGTCTAGACTCGAACAAGAGTTATGTCCCGATGAGGATGATTATCCCGCGGGAGCGTGCATCGTGATTCATGTCCACCGTGGATAATCTAACTCGCGTGAGATCGGGGCGCAACGTATTGTTAAGTCAGATGACCTTGTGATCGATTTCGTGAATTGGGGTAAATGACTTAGGGAGTATGAAATGTGAATTATGGTTTAGCGATAAATTGTGTCATAGCGTGCTTGACTTGGAAGAATTGATATGCGAACTAATGTCGAACGTGTTCGAAGAGATAGACGATGCGAAACAGTTTGTTGAATGAGCGATATTGAGATGTCGTGGATTTGGTTGAACGTAAGTTGTCGTAGGATGGCTTTGCTGAACGACTCGGACCCCGTACGACGAATATTGGGAATGTGCGTAGGGAATCGATGCTCGATGTTTAGAAATCGGAGTGATGCGAGCTTGGGTAGAAAACCCTGTACTATCAACTTGGTTTGACCTTAGGATGGGGTCAGTGTTGATATTGTTGTTTGGGAACTATGATTCCAATACTGACAATTGACTTTAGCCTAAAAAGATTGCCTAGCGGCTAGGCGAGATGTCCATGTTGCGAGAGTTAGCATCGGTAGGATTGATTTTCAGGATTGAGTGGATGGATCGATAGATGGAATTGGAATCACTATCACAAGGCTTGGTTGAAATGCATGTATTTTGGGGACGCCTGGAATATGTGCACGATCCAAACAAAGTGATACGCTGAATCAAGTGAGACTTGAGGAACGGGGAAGTGTCGAGGATGTTGAAATCGTATTAAAGAAAAGATTGATAGTAGCACGAGCGTGGCTCGGATTTGGAAAACGCATAGGCGTAAAGTGCGCGAGAGTTCTTGAATGTTGAGTAAAGTGATAAGTCAGTAAGTACTCAGTTAGTTTCGAGGACGAAACTTTTTCTGAGTGGTGTATGATGTAATGCCCCGTCCCGCTCAGTCAATCGGAGGAATCAAAACGCCGACGGCGTTCGGACTTAGCCTTGCAACGGCTACTCGGAGACATCGCTCGGTCAAGGCGACCGCTCGCTCAGGTGGGGTAGTTTCGGTGAACTTGCCTCATCTTAGCCTTCAAATAATAAATCGCATGTTTTCAACTTGCACAAGTAGGCTTGATAATAAACGAGACGAATTCACATAGCTAAAGGGATTAATCCCGACGGGTCGAATTGAGTTAGAATATGGAAAGGTCCAACGGTCGGCTTAGAGTTGGTGCACGGCGTGCTTTGAAAATGACACTCGGTCCTTCGTCCCGTGGCTTAGGAGAAGGAAAGTTGGTTGAGTAGGCGAAGTTATGAACGTAGCCTAAGTCTTAGGCGTCGCCCGCATGAATGCTTCTTAAAGCATGCACGGTCCCATCGTCCATGGCTTGGCATAGCCTTGACCCGTCCTATGAGTTAAGTTGCGTTGCACGGCTTATGATATAAGTCTAGGCACCCAAATGACTTGGTCGTTCAGAAGACGAATGCATGCGCGGCACGTTTCCGCAATGCGAGGCTTGACGCAGCCTTTGCTCGTCGAGTCGTTGTGCGTTTAAGTCAGGCAAGTTATGTTAGGCTATCGGAGTGGTAGCAAGCACGGTCCTACGAGTTCCTCGGTTGGGTATGACCACAAAGTCTTACGGTCTCAAGGCCAGTCATATAAAGTATGACTTGGGCAGGAGTGTTGCGTAGAGCACGATCGGCTTAAGGCATGGTGCACGGACTTAGTGTTTAGGGCATGAACCACGGTTGATTGAATGAGTTTCGGAGAAAGGACTATTGAATAGGCATTGAGTTGAATGAAATGATATGGTAACATGGAAAGAATGCTCGCGATCGTGGGTCGTCGAGGGGTCTCAAATGATAGAAAGAATGCTCGCGACCGTGGTCGTCGAGGGGTCTCAAATGATAGAAAGAATGCTCGCGACCGTGGGTCGTCGAGGGGTCTCAAATGATAGAAGGTTTGATATTGATTTTGAAAGAGATAGTAACATTGGAAGAGGAATGACTGTGTGAGACGTCAGTTTGTGTCGAGTCTTGCATGGTCATTGGACAACTTGTCGACAAGAAAAAGTTTCCACGAGCGGCAACCCTGGGCGCCGAGGGACCGCGTCGTTCCGGAGGGAAACACGGTACAGCCGTAGCTGGCCGAACCGCTCGGGTCATTCGGGAACTTTCAGCGGGGCTAGCTACTTGCGTTGAAAGGGTCGCCGAATGGCAAGGCTATAAGTCCACGATAGCGTGTGGTGTTAGTGACCAATTCATATAGATGGGTCGGCACGAGCGGCAATCCGCGTGTGTGCCTTTGGATTTAGTCTAGTTGAATGTGTGTATGGTTGGAACACAAGTATTTGGGCCTAAGAATGGCATCAACGTAGGCGACGTGCTTCGGCACGAGATGTGGCGTCGAGTCTTGAGTTGTCGGCATATAAGTTGCATAGTTTGGATGTAAGTTGTCTTGAGTTTGAGTCAGGAAACCGCCGCAAGGCAAAGTTGGTTGAGTGACACCAAGTTCACAAGTCTCGATTGGATCGGTTGATGATTTCGTAGCAAAGGGCCGCGAGGCGGCGATATGGTTAAGTATCACTGAGTTGCGAGGCACGGCCTCAGCAAGGATTTTATAGCACGGTCACACGGAAATAGAGTCTATCGTGTAGTTGCGTCTCTGATTTTGGGCCGTAAGGCAAACACGACTTGATAGGTTAACGTTGCGTTGCAAGCACGAGATGGTCTAGAGACACAGAATAGGCCAAGGCGTCAGTCCTAAAACTGATCCTAAGGTAAGAGTAGAAAGACAATCATAAAGGGGACTAAGTTGCACAAAGTAAATCAAACGTGTCGGTTTTGTATGGGTGGACGAGGAGCTCATTCCACCAGTACAGTTGAGTACTGACACCCACTTAGTTTACATGTGTAGGCACAGGTAGAAGCTCGTGGCGCGGAGCTCGCTTGGATGCGTCGAGGCACGGAGTTCCTTGGCGATTCGAAGCGTGCGGCCGCATGGAGTAAAGACTTATACGGGACATAATGTATGGACGTCGCCTTCCAAAGCTTCCGCTGGCTCAAGCATTGTATCGAGAGATGAGAGAGAGCAGAGTGAACTTGTAATGTGAGATGAGTGAGCTTGAGAGACTTGTAATCTTGGCCTTGCGTCCCTTTGTAACCTTTGTTTCAATATAAATAAAAGAGTGTTTTGCAATGACTTGTGTTCTGTTCTAAATTCTGCTGCTGTTATTCAATGTCTCTGCTTGGGACTTCTGTGCGACGACCCCGTCGCAGCCGCTGAAATCGGCCGTTATGGAACAAATCTTGCACGAGCGCAATCTAGGCTCGTGCGGCATCACGCCTTAGCGAGGACGATCGCTCCTACGGGAGCGGGGCGTGACATAATGGTATCAGAGCACGGCTTTACGTCCTTGGACTATCGATTGAATTCTTTAACTCCGTTGTTTCCGCAAACTCTGAATTGTTGCTTCCGCAAGTTGATATCGTTGGTGCGCTCTCTCTCAAATGTCCCACGGATGTCCATACAATAAGTCTATCTATTTTACAAAAACATAGGAGAACAGTTTTTGACAAGAAACAAAAAGATGGTTTGCGTAAGCACGGTTGGCTAAGTCGGACTGGGCATATACACCAAAGTTGCGTCGACCTTAGAAAAGTCGAGTGCGGAAATTGAATAGTGTCGAACAATAATGAGTTGAACTCGCTTGAGTAAAGTGAAACGATTATCGATAGGGGTGCTATCGAGCGACGATAACGTCGGTGCGATATAGATGAGCGTGCTTGAAAATTGAGGAATGGTTCGAACAAAAAAATTTGAAGAAGTCGATTTGGATTCGAATGATAGTTTTGAGGATTTGTTGAATGACTTCATCCCTGAGTGGTGTATGCGATAGCTTCAGGGATGTCGATCGATTGATTGAGAAAATTGATGTTGTGAATGATTCGAGGGATAATGATCAAACTTGAATTTGAATGTCGAGGAGATTATCCAGTCGGATGATAGCATCATTCGCACGACTCGAAATTGGTTGCAAAGGAAGATCGTCAGGTTACGCATATCGTCGATGGTATTGAGGCGTATGAAAGATCGATATACGATAACTCGGGGATACTCTGACTCGGCGAATGACGATCGTGCAAGTGTTATTGTTCGGTTGGGTGCAATACTTGGGATTTTGATTGAAGGGAATGTTGGATGAAAATGATCGTGTCGTGATGTTTACGTTGATGGCCACAACGTCGACGATCTTGTCTTGTGCGAGCGCAACTTTAGCCTCGCACATGCGTTGCGTCGGATTTGGGACGATCGTTCCGCATGAGCGCTGACATGGTGATTCATATCGCGGGAATGATCGAACTCAGAAAATCAGGATACGGCAACTTTGATTGTCTCGACTTGTCGGTTTGATGCGAAGGAAAATTTGAGGATGTTAGGACTTATAATTGCCGAATGAAATAAGCTTGAGGATTGAGTTGGTCCAATCCGCGTATCGAGAATGAATTAGTCTAGACTCGAACAAGAGTTATGTCCCGATGAGGATGATTATCCCGCGGGAGCGTGCATGGTGATTCATGTCCACCGTGGATAATCTAACTCGCGTGAGATCGGGGCGCAACGTATTGTTAAGTCAGATGACCTTGTGATCGATTTCGTGAAATAGGGTAAATGACTTAGGGAGTATGAAATGTGAATTATGGTTTAGCGATAAATTGTGTCATAGCGTGCTTGACTTGGAAGAATTGATATGCGAAATAATGTCGAACGTGTTCGAAGAGATAGACGATGCGAAACGGTTTGTTGAATGAGCGATATTGAGATGTCGTGGAATTGGTTGAACGTAAATTGTCGTAGGATGGCTTTGCTGAACGACTCGGACCCCGTACGACAAATATTGGGAATGTGCATAGGGAATCGATGCTCGATGTTTAGAAATCGGAGTGATGCGAGCTTGGGTAGAAAACCCTGTACTATCAACTTGGTTTGACCTTAGGATGGGGTCAGTGTTGATATTGTTGTTTGGGAACTATGATTCCAATACTGACAATTGACTTTAGCCTAAAGAGATTGCCTAGCGGCTAGGCGAGATGTCCATGTTGCGAGAGTTAGCATCGGTAGGATTGATTTTCAGGATTGATTGGATGGATCGATAGATGGAATTGGAATCACTATCACAAGGCTTGGTTGAAATGCATGTATTTTGGGGACGCCTGGAATATGTGCACGATCCAAACTAAGTGATACGCTGAATCAAGTGAGACTTGAGGAACGGGAAAGTGTCGAGGATGTTGAAATCGTATTAAAGAAAAGATTGATAGTAGCACGAGCGTGGCTCGGATTTGGGAAACGCATAGGCGTAAAGTGCGCGAGAGTTCTTGAATGTTGAGTAAAGTGATAAGTCAGTAAGTACTCAGTTAGTTTCGAGGACAAAACTTTTTCTGAGTGGTGTATGATGTAGTGCCCCGTCCCGCTCAGTTAATCGGAGGAATCAAAACGCCGACGGCGTTCGGACTTAGCCTTGCAACGGCTACTCGGAGACATCGCTCGGTCAAGGCGACCGCTCGCTCAGGTGGGGTAGTTTCGGTGAACTTGCCTCATCTTAGCCTTCACATAATAAATCGTATGTTTTCAACTTGCACAAGTAGGCTTGATAATAAAAGAGACGAATTCACATAGTTAAAGGAAATAATCCCGACGGGTCGAATTGAGTTAGAATATGGAAAGGTCCAACGGTCGGCTTAGAGTTGGTGCACGGCGTGCTTTGAAAATGACACTCGGTCCTTCGTCCCGTGGCTTGGGAGAAGGAAAGTTGGTTGAGTAGGCGAAGTCATGAACGTAGCCTAAGTCTTAGGCGTCGCCCGCATGAATGTTTCATAAAGCATGCACGGTCCCATCGTCCATGGCTTGGCATAGCCTTGACCCGTCCTATGAATTAAGTTGCGTTGCACGGCTTATGATATAAGTCTAGGCACCCAAATGACTTGGTCGTTTAGAAGACGAACGCATGCGCGGCACGTTTCCGCAATGCGAGGCTTGACGCAGCCTTTGCTCGTCGAGTCGTTGTGCGTTTAAGTCAGGCAAGTTATATTAGGCTATCGGAGTGGTAGCAAGCACGGTCCTACGAGTTCCTCGGTTGGGTATAACCACAAAGTCTTACGGTCTCAAGGCCAGTCATATAAAGTATGACTTGGGCAGGAGTGTTGCGTAGAGCACGATCGGCTTAAGGCACGGTGCACGGACTTAGTGTTTAGGGCATGAACCACGGTTGATTGAATGAGTTTTGGAGAAAGGACTATTGAATAGGCATTGAGTTGAATGAAATGATATGGTAACATGGAAAGAATGCTCGCGACCGTGGGTCGTCGAAGGATCTCAAATGATAGAAAGAATGCTCGCGGCCGTGGGTCGTCGAGGGGTCTCAAATGATAGAAAGAATGCTCGCGACCGTGGGTCGTCGAGGGGTCTCAAATGATAGAAGGTTTGATATTGATTTTGAAAGAGATGGTAACAATGGAAGGGGAATGACTGTGTGAGACGTCAGTTTGTGTCGAGTCTTGCATGGTCATTGGATAACTTGTCGACAAGAAAAAGTTTCCATAAGCGGCAACCCTGGGTGCCGAGGGACCGCGTCGTTCCGGAGGGAAACACGGTATAGCCGTAGTTGGATGAACCGCTCGGGTCATTCGGAAACTTTCAGCGGCGCTAGCTACTTGCGTTGAAAGGGTCGCCGAATGGCAAAACTATAAGCCCACGATAGCTTGTGGTGTTAGTGACCAATTCATATAGATGGGTCGGCACGAGCGGCAATCCGCGTGTGTGCCTTTGGATTTAGTCTAGTTGAATGTGTGTATGGTTGGAACACAAGTATTTGGGCCTAAGAATGGCATCAACGTAGGCAACGTGCTTCGGCACGAGATGTGGCGTCGAGTCTTGAGTTGTCGGCATATAAGTTGAATAGTTTGGATGTAAGTTGTCTTGAGTTTGAGTCAGGAAACTGTCACGCCCCGCTCCCGTAGGAGCGATCGTCCTCGCTAAGGCGTGATGCCGCACGGGCCTAGGTTGCGCCCGTGCAAGGCCAAGTCCAGAAACGGCCGATTTGATGCTAGGCTACAGAGTCGCACAGAGTGTCCCCATTTGCAGCGGAAAGTAAACGAACGCACAAGTTGAATACGAAATCAAACTCTTTATTGATATTCAAGAAGTTACAAGCGGCGCTAGGCCGATATTACAAGTCGCTCAAGCTCTCTCTCTCAGAAACATAAAAGGCGTGCCAAGTGGCTTACAAGATGGAATGATACATGACGATGTTCCGATACATTATGTCCTGTATAGGGTGCTTCAGCTTCTGCAACGTCCCAAGGCCCCGGAGTTGGCTCCGCGCCTTAACACGTTCGATGGAAGCTCCGCACCAACCGGCGTCTCCTGTATCCTGCAAGCAGACTGTGGGGTTATCAGTACATTGTTATGCACTGGTGGGGAGGCTAGCTCGCCCACAACGCCATCATTACCAAACACGTATCATTTACTTTTGTGCATCTCTATCATTCATTGTCTTTCTAATCTTGCCTTAGGATCAATTTCATGGCACATATCATGACCTATCTCGTGTTGCTGATTTCAAGTGTCGCATGGAAAATGCATGCACGACTTACCCATACTTACCATCCGGCCTTCCCTGTCCAAAGTAAACCAAGTTAGTCAACATTAACATGAAGTAATATGACGTGATTTATGTAAACATTCAATGTAACTGGCGAGTCCATGTTTCGGGTTCTAGCACGTCGTGGGCATGTTCTAGTGTTACGTTTCGAGCATGTTCAGGAGGCACATTTCAAGCATGTTCGGGGTGGTATATTTCAAGCATGTTCAGGCATGTTACATTTCGAGCATGTTCATGTTCAGGATGTTACTTTGCAAGCATGTTCAGGAGTGTTACATTTCGGGCATGTTCAGGAGACACTTGTTCATTTAACTTAGACTACTTTGATTTCAATGCAAGAACTTGCACGTGGATTGCCACCAGCATAGTCCACTTAATCTACATGCACGGGTCGCTGGCTTTACAAGCCATTTAGGACATTCCCCTGTGGCAATTCTCAACTTAGCGTAGGGTGATGGCTGGTACACCCCGTTAAGTCTCTTGAATATACCCTGCTACTTACGTCTCTTGGTGCCCAAGCCCGCACCCAAGCAGCCCGTAAGCCCGTATTGATTCTGCCTAGGCCGGCCACGGTTTACCCCCCCAACGCCCGTGCCGCAGAATCCTTCCACACGACGGCCACGGTATTCCCCCCCATCGCCCGTGCCGTTTGTCCACGACCATTTCGTATTGTCTTGTCATTTTAACTTAGCGGCTATCTCCGAGCCGTAGGCTAACCCTTAGCCATAATGCGTTAACGACCAGGTTGGCGTCCGTACAGCGCGGGTAGCGAGCCCCGTTGCACGTGCCCGTCACACCTGTCGCTAGCGTCTTCCATGTCTTATCTTTCATGTATTCTTTCTTTCATTTTATTCTTTCACTTGTTCGTATGTTCATTCATGTTTCACGTATTTATTCATTCGTTGATTCATTCATTCACGTATTACGCAACTCCCAGAGCGGGAGTCGCCTTGGCGACCCATCGGTCCCATAGCCTTTCAATGTTGCTATACTATACTCGGAACGACTATGTTGATAGTCTTCCCATTTCATTGTTGTAATCCATTCATGGTTTTATTGTTGAACGCGTACGGGACTTGAACGTAAGCTTGTGCCGTAGCACGAGCATAGAGCGCGGGCGAGAGTTTCTATATTTGCCGAGTTCTTTTCCATGTTCTAAACAAGCATGCAAGATGGGATTATTCCCTTAGCTAGGTGCGTTGAGTCATTTATTAGCATGCAAGATGTTGTCGCCTAGCGATTCTCGTGAATGTGTCCGTTTTGTTATGTGTCTAGGCTAAGCAGTGACGGGTTCATCGGAGCCACCCACCTTAGCGATGTTTGCATTGGCCGAGCGATACTCCGAGCGCGCCTTTGACAGTCTAAGTCTGGATTCATCTTGACGGGCCAATGCAAGCATTGCATCGATTCGCATCGATACTTCATCGGGACGAAGCAACTCTTCGGGTCGACGGCTCGTTTGAGTCGTTGTACTTGCCGTTTGGAATCGGCGTTCCGCTAGGGCGGAGCGGGTCACTACATAATACACCACTCAAAACAAGTCTCGTCCTCGAGACTTCCTGAGTGCAGGTCATCCTACCATTCCTTAACTCGTGTCGTCGTGTTTCTTAGACAATTTCTTCGAACGGCTCTATCGTTCGATAGAATCGAACCACACTTGATATCTTTCTAAGTTCCGTGTCGCACGCGTTTGGTCGATTTTATTGAATAGCCTTTCATTCATTTTATAGTTGATTGTACTTATTCAATTCAAGTGTTTCTTCGTCTTGGTTGCCATTTCTCTGTGTCATGGGACGGAAATATTCACACGAGGCACATTGTAATTCGTCAAATGCGAGGGTTGTAGGCTAAGGCAAACTCACTTTCGTTTATCTCGGTCATCGAGATGACCCGATTCGCTTCTCAAGCGTTCGTGTCCACGAAATCAGTATGATTTCTACTTAGCGGGGTCGACCATGTCTAAGAAATTTTTGTTCGATTCAAGACCACGTATTGTATTGTCATCGAGTACATCTTCCTACCAATGGTTCAGTTCGTTATATCAACTTTTACTTGCACGATATTTTCTTGATTCCGAGCCACGCTCGTACTAGTATCGATCCTTTACTTAACGCAATTTCAAGATCTTTGACACTCTCCCATTCCTCAAGTCTTGCTTGAACTCAATGTATCACTTGGCTGGATCGTGCACGCATTCCAAGCGTCCCCAAAATACATGCATTCAGCCAAGCCACATGATCTAGAAATTTGTCATTCTCACTCGAGTCGCATCGTGCACATACTCAAGCGTCCCTGAATATGTGCATGTCAGCCGAATCTCGTGAGGGGTATTCCTATATTCGTGATTCACACTACCCATCCATGCCAATCCTCAAGATCAATCCTTCGATTGATAACTCATGAAATAGGGCGTCTCGCCTACCTGCTAGGCCATCTTTTCGAGGCTAAGTCAATGTCAGGATTGGAATCATAGTTCCCCAACAATAATGCCAACACTGACCCCAATCCTAGGGTCAAACCAAGGTCGATAGTATGGGATTTTCTACCCAAGCTCGCGTCACTCAAATTTCTAAACATCGAGCACGATCACCTATTCGCATCAATGTATTCGTCGCACACCGCAACGAATTTAAATCCATTCAAATCACTAAATTGACATACTTCACATATCCATTCTAACCAATTCACGTATTCGATCACGAGTTCATCTAACTTGACAATATGTTGCGCCCCAATCTCACGCGAGTCCGATTATCCACGGTGGTTCATGAATCACCATACAACGCTCCCGTGGAATAATCATTCTCATCGGGGCGTAACTCTTGTTTGGGTCCAGACTAATTCATTTTCGATACGCGGATTGGACCTACGCAATCCTCAAGCTTAATTATCAAGCACACTGAATCATTCTCTAGTCACCTTCGCAGCAAACCACGAGTCGAAGCACACAAATTGTCATGCCAAGCTAGGTCAATCACTCCCGCTGTATGAATCACCATACCAGCGCTCACGCGGAGTGATCGCCCTATTCGGCGCGACGCATGTGCGAGGCTGGAGTTGCACTCGCATAAGACAAGCATGTCGACGTTGGGGTTATCGTCGAAGTAAATCCAAGTATTTTTATTTTCATTCGAGCCAAGATCGATAGTCCATTCGTCATTTCGTTTAACTAGAAAATCTACTAGCCACGTCTATATTTTCCTCGACACGTTTCAACATCCCAAGTATATCTTCCAACGGAACAATGACATTTGCACGATCGTCATTTGCCGAGTCAGAGTACCCCCGAGTTATCGCATATCGATCTTTGATACGCCTCAATACCATCGACGATATGCGTAACCTGACGATCTTCCTTTGCAACAGATTTCGAGTCGTGCGTTGATGCTGTTGTCCGAGTTGGATAATCCACCATTTCCTCGATATTCAAGATCAAGTTTGATCGCTATTCCTCAAGCTCGTTTCAAGATCGTTGTTCAAACTCAAGTCACAATTCATTTGAATCAATCCGAAATCGTACGCACGATCTTCTAAGTTTCCTCGATCAAGACCATTCATTTACCTCTGTCGTTCCGAGTCGTTTTCTAACTCACGTTGTCTAACGACAAGTTGTCCGAGCGACATCTCGCTCGGGACAATCGAAGTCACAACCAACTAAGTGTGACGCGTTCTAAGGCTTTGCGCGACCGCATCGCCTCGCCGACATACTCGTAATCCTCGATTTCGCTCGAACTATTTCCAAGACGTCCATACACCACTCGGATTCGAGCCATCTGATCTAGTCCTCAATCACATTCTTTTTCTTCTCCGAACTTATCACATACACCACTCGGGTTCAAGCCATACGGTCTAATCCTCAATCACGTTTGCGCCACGCGCTAAGACGTCTTATCGATTCGTTCAACGAATCTCTAGCGTAATGCTCATGTCGCCTCGACGTACTAAGTCGCTCAAGCTAATCCTCAAAATCCAAGCCAATCTTTCGTGCGCGCCTAAGCGTTAGTTGATAGCATTCCTATCGATATACACTCTAAGTGTATCTCCGTTCCCGACCGAGCGGTACTTGATATCGCTCGCAACTCGATTGCACCAGAAGTCAAGGTGCACGACACACGGACTAAGTTGTGCCGCATAACCATCTCGTGCGGACTATATTTGAGTTTGCACGCTCACTTGCTAGGTCGATGCAAGACTAGTCAGGCATGCACGCGACATGTTAACTTAACATATGTTCTCTATCGAGTCAAGTCTAACATAGTTCGACATTGTTAGCGTAAAGTTATTCAAGCGAGCCTTGTGTTTGCTAACTTCTAGCAATTTAGTTTTCCTTCGACTCAAGTCTGTCGGGGTTTGGCACAAAGGCCTTCGCCTATCGATCCCGTTCAACCGAGTACTTGTACGAGCTTTTGAAAGTATTAGACTTATTGTATGGAACATCCCAAGGCACAACGAGAGAGAGCGTACACTTCCTTATTTCCAACGAGCTTTCAAAACTGAGAATTCGATGTGAAGTCCAAGGACGTAAAGCCGTGCTCTGATACCAATCTGTCACGCCCCGCTCCCGTAGGAGCGATCGTCCTCGCTAAGGCGTGATGCCGCACGGGCCTAGGTTGCGCCCGTGCAAGGCCAAGTCCAGAAACGGCCGATTTGATGCTAGGCTACAGAGTCGCACAGAGTGTCCCCATTTGCAGCGGAAAGTAAACGAACGCACAAGTTGAATACGAAATCAAACTCTTTATTGATATTCAAGAAGTTACAAGCGGTGCTAGGCCGATATTACAAGTCGCTCAAGCTCTCTCTCTCAGAAACATAAAAGGCGTGCCAAGTGGCTTACAAGATGGAATGATACATGACGATGTTCCGATACATTATGTCCTGTATAGGGTGCTTCAGCTTCTGCAACGTCCCAAGGCCCCGGAGTTGGCTCCGCGCCTTAACACGTTCGATGGAAGCTCCGCACCAACCGGCGTCTCCTGTATCCTGCAAGCAGACTGTGGGGTTATCAGTACATTGTTATGCACTGGTGGGGAGGCTAGCTCGCCCACAACGCCATCATTACCAAACACGTATCATTTACTTTTGTGCATCTCTATCATTCATTGTCTTTCTAATCTTGCCTTAGGATCAATTTCATGGCACATATCATGACCTATCTCGTGTTGCTGATTTCAAGTGTCGCATGGAAAATGCATGCACGACTTACCCATACTTACCATCCGGCCTTCCCTGTCCAAAGTAAACCAAGTTAGTCAACATTAACAAGAAGTAATATGACGTGATTTATGTAAACATTCAATGTAACTGGCGAGTCCATGTTTCGGGTTCTGGCACGTCGTGGGCATGTTCTAGTGTTACGTTTCGAGCATGTTCAGGAGGCACATTTCAAGCATGTTCGGGGTGGTATATTTCAAGCATGTTCAGGCATGTTACATTTCGAGCATGTTCATGTTCAGGATGTTACTTTGCAAGCATGTTCAGGAGTGTTACATTTCGGGCATGTTCAGGAGACACTTGTTCATTTAACTTAGACTACTTTGATTTCAATGCAAGAACTTGCACGTGGATTGCCACCAGCATAGTCCACTTAATCTACATGCACGGGTCGCTGGCTTTACAAGCCATTTAGGACATTCCCCTGTGGCAATTCTCAACTTAGCGTAGGGTGATGGCTGGTACACCCCGTTAAGTCTCTTGAATATACCCTGCTACTTACGTCTCTTGGTGCCCAAGCCCGCACCCAAGCAGCCCGTAAGCCCGTATTGATTCTGCCTAGGCCGGCCACGGTTTACCCCCCCAACGCCCGTGCCGCAGAATCCTTCCACACGACGGCCACGGTATTCCCCCCCATCGCCCGTGCCGTTTGTCCACGACCATTTCGTATTGTCTTGTCATTTTAACTTAGCGGCTATCTCCGAGCCGTAGGCTAACCCTTAGCCATAATGCGTTAACGACCAGGTTGGCGTCCGTACAGCGCGGGTAGCGAGCCCCGTTGCACGTGCCCGTCACACCTGTCGCTAGCGTCTTCCATGTCTTATCTTTCATGTATTCTTTCTTTCATTTTATTCTTTCACTTGTTCGTATGTTCATTCATGTTTCACGTATTTATTCATTCGTTGATTCATTCATTCACGTATTACGCAACTCCCAGAGCGGGAGTCGCCTTGGCGACCCATCGGTCCCATAGCCTTTCAATGTTGCTATACTATACTCGGAACGACTATGTTGATAGTCTTCCCATTTCATTGTTGTAATCCATTCATGGTTTTATTGTTGAACGCGTACGGGACTTGAACGTAAGCTTGTGCCGTAGCACGAGCATAGAGCGCGGGCGAGAGTTTCTATATTTGCCGAGTTCTTTTCCATGTTCTAAACAAGCATGCAAGATGGGATTATTCCCTTAGCTAGGTGCGTTGAGTCATTTATTAGCATGCAAGATGTTGTCGCCTAGCGATTCTCGTGAATGTGTCCGTTTTGTTATGTGTCTAGGCTAAGCAGTGACGGGTTCATCGGAGCCACCCACCTTAGCGATGTTTGCATTGGCCGAGCGATACTCCGAGCGCGCCTTTGACAGTCTAAGTCTGGATTCATCTTGATCTGTCACGCCCCGCTCCCGTAGGAGCGATCGTCCTCGCTAAGGCGTGATGCCGCACGGGCCTAGGTTGCGCCCGTGCAAGGCCAAGTCCAGAAACGGCCGATTTGATGCTAGGCTACAGAGTCGCACAGAGTGTCCCCATTTGCAGCGGAAAGTAAACGAACGCACAAGTTGAATACGAAATCAAACTCTTTATTGATATTCAAGAAGTTACAAGCGGCGCTAGGCCGATATTACAAGTCGCTCAAGCTCTCTCTCTCAGAAACATAAAAGGCGTGCCAAGTGGCTTACAAGATGGAATGATACATGACGATGTTCCGATACATTATGTCCTGTATAGGGTGCTTCAGCTTCTGCAACGTCCCAAGGCCCCGGAGTTGGCTCCGCGCCTTAACACGTTCGATGGAAGCTCCGCACCAACCGGCGTCTCCTGTATCCTGCAAGCAGACTGTGGGGTTATCAGTACATTGTTATGCACTGGTGGGGAGGCTAGCTCGCCCACAACGCCATCATTACCAAACACGTATCATTTACTTTTGTGCATCTCTATCATTCATTGTCTTTCTAATCTTGCCTTAGGATCAATTTCATGGCACATATCATGACCTATCTCGTGTTGCTGATTTCAAGTGTCGCATGGAAAATGCATGCACGACTTACCCATACTTACCATCCGGCCTTCCCTGTCCAAAGTAAACCAAGTTAGTCAACATTAACATGAAGTAATATGACGTGATTTATGTAAACATTCAATGTAACTGGCGAGTCCATGTTTCGGGTTCTAGCACGTCGTGGGCATGTTCTAGTGTTACGTTTCGAGCATGTTCAGGAGGCACATTTCAAGCATGTTCGGGGTGGTATATTTCAAGCATGTTCAGGCATGTTACATTTCGAGCATGTTCATGTTCAGGATGTTACTTTGCAAGCATGTTCAGGAGTGTTACATTTCGGGCATGTTCAGGAGACACTTGTTCATTTAACTTAGACTATTTTGATTTCAATGCAAGAACTTGCACGTGGATTGCCACCAGCATAGTCCACTTAATCTACATGCACGGGTCGCTGGCTTTACAAGCCATTTAGGACATTCCCCTGTGGCAATTCTCAACTTAGCGTAGGGTGATGGCTGGTACACCCCGTTAAGTCTCTTGAATATACCCTGCTACTTACGTCTCTTGGTGCCCAAGCCCGCACCCAAGCAGCCCGTAAGCCCGTATTGATTCTGCCTAGGCCGGCCACGGTTTACCCCCCCAACGCCCGTGCCGCAGAATCCTTCCACACGACGGCCACGGTATTCCCCCCCATCGCCCGTGCCGTTTGTCCACGACCATTTCGTATTGTCTTGTCATTTTAACTTAGCGGCTATTTCCGAGCCGTAGGCTAACCCTTAGCCATAATGCGTTAACGACCAGGTTGGCATCCGTACAGCGCGGGTAGCGAGCCCCGTTGCACGTGCCCGTCACACCTGTCGCTAGCGTCTTCCATGTCTTATCTTTCATGTATTCTTTCTTTCATTTTATTCTTTCACTTGTTCGTATGTTCATTCATGTTTCACGTATTTATTCATTCGTTGATTCATTCATTCACGTATTACGCAACTCCCAGAGCGGGAGTCGCCTTGGCGACCCATCGGTCCCATAGCCTTTCAATGTTGCTATACTATACTCGGAACGACTATGTTGATAGTCTTCCCATTTCATTGTTGTAATCCATTCATGGTTTTATTGTTGAACGCGTACGGGACTTGAACGTAAGCTTGTGCCGTAGCACGAGCATAGAGCGCGGGCGAGAGTTTCTATATTTGCCGAGTTCTTTTCCATGTTCTAAACAAGCATGCAAGATGGGATTATTCCCTTAGCTAGGTGCGTTGAGTCATTTATTAGCATGCAAGATGTTGTCGCCTAGCGATTCTCGTGAATGTGTCCGTTTTGTTATGTGTCTAGGCTAAGCAGTGACGGGTTCATCGGAGCCACCCACCTTAGCGATGTTTGCATTGGCCGAGCGATACTCCGAGCGCGCCTTTGACAGTCTAAGTCTGGATTCATCTTGACGGGCCAATGCAAGCATTGCATCGATTCGCATCGATACTTCATCGGGACGAAGCAACTCTTCGGGTCGACGGCTCGTTTGAGTCGTTGTACTTGCCGTTTGGAATCGGCGTTCCGCTAGGGCGGAGCGGGTCACTACAGAAACCGCCGCAAGGCAAAGTTGGTTGAGTGACACTAAGTTCACAAGTCGGATCGGTTGATTTCGTAGCAAAGGTCCGCGAGGCGGCGATATGGTTAAGTATCACTGAGTTGCGAGGCACGGCCTCAACAAGGGTTTTGTAGCACGGTCACACGAAAATGGAGTCTATCGTGTAGTTGCGTCTCTGATTTTGGGCCGTAAGACAAACACGACTTGATAGGTTAACGTTGCGTTGCAAGCACGAGATGGTCTAGAGACACAGAATAGGCCAAGACGTCGGTCCTAAAACTGATCCTAAGGTAAGAGTAGAAAGACAATCATAAAGGTGACTAAGTTGCACAAAGTAAATCAAACGTGTCGGTTTTGTATGGGTGGGCGAGGAGCTCATTCCACCAGTACAGTTGAGTACTGACACCCACTTAGTTTACATGTGCAGGCACAGGTAGAAGCTCGTGGCGCGGAGCTCGCTTGGATGCGTCGAGGCACGGAGTTCCTTGGCGATTCGAAGCGTGCGGCCGCATGGAGTAAAGACTTATACGGGACATAATGTATGGACGTCGCCTTTCAAAGCTTCCGCTGGCTCAAGCATTGTATCGAGAGATGAGAGAGAGCAGAGTGAACTTGTAATGTGAGATGAGTGAGCTTGAGAGACTTATAATCTTGGCCTTGCGCCCCTTTGTAACCTTTGTTTCAATATAAATAAAAGAGTATTTTGCAATGACTTGTGTTCTGTTCTAAATTCCGCTGCTGTTATTCAATGTCTCTGCTTGGGACTTCTGTGCGACGACCCCGTCGCAGCCGCTGAAATCGGCCGTTATGGAACCCGCCTTGCACGAGCGCAATCTAGGCTCGTGTGGCATCACGCCTTAGCGAGGACGATCGCTCCTACGGGAGCGGGACGTGACACCTCTCTTTCCCCTTAACTAAAGCCCATTCTTCCTTTCCTCCCTGCCAGCCAACCATCCCCACATACAGCTGTCATACTTGAACTGCTGTTATTCCTCTTTTTGTCCTCTTGAATTAAAGAACCCATCATCCTAGTCCTAAAACTTGCTGACCCAACTCCATACCCAGAGGCCAGAGTGCTTTTATGTACTCTTCCTCACCCGATTGCTCCTATCATCTCAATAGAAGTGATAATCCTCTACCCAGTTTATTCTCTCCTCATCTCAACGCTGATGTTGCTGTTAGATAACTGCAGGCAACAGCAACAACATCACCCCAGTCGTAAACCTTTAAGATAGCCAATTTGTATTATAGCCAATCACTGCAGCCAACAGCTTATCATTCATGTATGACTCTGAACAATATTAAAGGAGGTAAGACAAAAAAAAAAGGAATTCATGCATGATGGAGACTGCAGGCGGTCTCACATGTTTCTCAAAACCCACGCGGGTACCGGTAAAAGGTCTTAATAGTCTTGAATTATCAATTGCAGGACCTCTACAGAATAAGTGTGATTTTACATGTAATGGGCTGAGATTAGAATGGTGATTAATTGCATTAAGAAATGATTTCTTGAACCTTAGTTTTGTCCAAGCCTCCAGTGTGCACTATAATACGAGATTAAAAAGCTGACCAGCAATGTATCGTGGTTATGCTCATTATGAGTTATTAACCCACAATATAGAATATCATGGTTCATATTGTTGTAATTGATTGATGAGATAATTTCATTGATAGTCTCATAGGCTTTATATAGCCTTTACATCATGGAATATCCTGTGGTATATTCTGGCATCCCAAATATGTCCTCAGAATATTCTCATACTAAACATAACATATTCTCATACTAAATATAACATATTCCTATACTAAATATACCAACACTTCCCCTCAAGATGGACGAAAAATATTCACCAAGTCCATCTTGTCACATTCTCTAATCATGCTCACAGAGCTAAGTCCCTTGGTCATTCCGTCTGCTACCTGATGCTTGGTTGGAACGTGGCCTAGCTCCAGTAGTCCACTAACCAACTTCTCCTTGATGAAGAACCTATCGATCTCGATGTGTTTGGCTCTGTCATGCTGTACTGGATTGTTGGCAATACTAATAGCTGACTGGTTGTCACACCACAGCTTCATCTTGACTCCTTGATCCAGCTTCAGCTCCACCAGCATATTCTTCAACCAAAGCAACTCTGCAACTTCCAAGGCCATACCTCTGTACTCCGCTTCAGCTGTCGATCTGACTACCACTGACTGCTTCTTACTCCTCCAAGAGACCAAGTTGTCTCCTAAAAATATGCAGTATCCCAAGGTAAACCTCATGTCATCAGCACAACTAGTCCAGTCAGAATCGTAGTAGCCCTCGATGTCCATGTGATTGTTCTTCCTGAGCATCAGTCCCTTCCCGGGAGCACCCTTCAAGTATCTTAGAATCTGGTATACTATGTCCATATGACCCTTTCGTGGGTCATGCATGTAGCGGCTCACCACACTAACTATAAAACACATATTTGGACGTGTGTGACTCAAATAGATCAGTTTGCCCACCAGTCTCTGGTATCTGTCCCGGTTAACTGGGTCTCCAGCATCAGCGTTCAGCTTGAACCTCTTATCGATTGGCGTCGCTGCAAGTTTGCATCCCAACATCCATGTCTCTGTGAGAAGGTCCAGTGCATACTTCCTCTGAGAGAGAACAATCCCCTCTGCGTCTCGAGTGATCTCAATCCCAAGAAAGTAGCGAAGAAGACCAAGGTCCTTCACCTCAAATTTCTTGTCAAGCTTTCCTTTGAGTCGGACGATTTCCTGCTCATCATCTCCCGTGATAATCATGTTGTCAACATACACCGCAAGTATGGTGATGTGGCTGTAGAAGCATGGAAAATACTAAAGAAATTGACTCATGCGGCCAAGAAAGACCCATGCGGCTCAGAAAACGCATGCGGCTCAGGGAGTCATGCGGCATAAGGAGCTATGCGGCCGGAGGCATTCCATGCGGCTCAGAAGACACGTGGCATGACAGTGCTCCCCTCCGATCCATGCTGCATTAATTGCTTTGACGGCTGACCCCTCTGAAAAGTTGACAGACCTGACACCAAAGCAGGTAATTATGACTCTGTCATGATGATGAATCTCTAGGGAAGAGAAAGAAATCTCTGAGACAATCCCCCGAGAACAACAAAATGCCACGTGGCCCTGCCACGTGGGTGTGCTTATGCGGCTCGAAGTGAAGACTTTCCATGCGGTTCAGAGTGAAGCTGTCCCATGCGGCTCGAGTGGAATCATCCCTATGCGGCTCAAGAAGATCATGCCCATGCGGCTCAAGCAGACACACCATTATGCGGTTCATGCGGCTCATCATATGGTTCAGAAGTCTGAAGGAGGGGGCCACTGCCCAGACAGTCCTGACACGTGTCCCAAGTCTTATGCGGCCCAAAATTCATGCGGCCCAAATCTCATGCGGCCCAAATCTCATGCGGCCCAATCTGCATGCGGTTCCAGTCTCACCATTGGCTCTCAGGACACGTGTCCTCAGCCGATCAATCTCCCAGATTTATGGCAATCCAAGATCGGTTCGAATCCCAATGATCTGGGACACGTGGCAGGAGAATAAATTTGATTTATTCGCAGATATGAGAGAATCATTATAAGGAAGATTTATGCCAATCAGCATTGATTGCTAATGGGGATTTGGTGTAATCTACCCTTAATGGTTCTGATTCGTCACAATCCGAAACGAACGGCCTGGATTGATCAATCCCCAAGCCGCCGCCATCTCCAAGAGCTAATCATTGGCAACCCTAGCGATCACATCCCACTATTATAAATAGCAAGGTGCCATTCCCTTGTGAGATATAGAGAGATATACAAAAAGAAACCAGAGAAGAATACGTATACACAGAGAGACTTCCCCCATAGTCAGAGAGAATATACATAGAGAGAGAGAAGCCAGGAGAGCAATCAGAGAGAGAGCAAGAAGGCATTTCTTCGTCAACGACCAAGCAGATCTTCCCCGAGTCAAGGCTGCGTACCGATCGTCCAAGGAGTAAGGCAGAGCGGCCGTCGCTTTCCCGAGCCTCTATCGTCAACCCCCAGAATCTAAAATAAACAATCGTACTTAGACTGCTGTACCTAGGTTTTCGTTCCTAGGCTTTCTTTGTACGAGCGAGTTTGTATTGTGAGTCTAAGTTCAGTCCTCCGATAATTGTTCTGTACTTTTACAATCAATGGCAAACACGATGGCGACTCTGCTGGGGACTAACTTCTCCACGGTTGAGGAGTTGGTGACGCAATCGGACGCAGCCAAACTTGGCTCTACACAACAGAAGATGGTCGTACGCTTCGACCAACAGGCGTTCGAAGAGATGCTCTCTGAAGGTAGCGCTGGCCCGGTCCAGAAGCGCACCCGCACCATAAAGGCTCGCAAAGAGTGGAGGCCAAAATCATTTGCTCCTCCGCAAGCCCTTGATGAGGTGCTCTCTATTGCTCAAGATGGCGAGAAAGACTCCCCTGCGGCCCCACTTCAGACCGTAGACAACTCTGCTGTCCCCAAGTCCGGCAGAAGAAAACACTATGATGCTGGACTTGTAGGGGCAAAGAGGAACTCTACGCGCTCCGAGCCGCAGAAGAATATTAACCGCAGGGAGAAAACCCATGCGGCTACAACCGCCGACCACATAAAGAAAACTCATGCGGCCGCATCTGTCAGTCGCATAACTTATGCGGCTACAGTTGCCAACTGCACGGATGAAACTCATGCGGCTACTAAAGTCAATCGCTTGCAGAAAACCCATGCGGCAACAGATGCCAACCGCATACGGTCAGCCTGCACGGTCGTGACTCCTAACCGCATAAAGACTCATCCTACAACAAAAGACAGCCGCATGCAGACAGCCTGCACGGTACCCAATGCTAGCCGCATAGCATCCGTCCCACGCTTCTCTCGATCAGTCTTCGACCGGCTCTCATGCGGTCCTGACTCTGATCATTATCTGGATGATAATCCAGACTCTGTGATATTCGACTTAGACTCCTCCTATTACGCACCCACAAGTGCTAAAAGGAGGAAGTCTAGGGCAGCGCGGGCTCATCAAGTCCAGACGACTGCCCCAACCTCTGACTATCGGGGCGTCCCGCTGATTATCACGCGGGCCTCTGATGGGAAGTCGTATAAGACCACTCAAGTCCAACCCCCGGCGGCAAACAGACAAAGTGGTTCCTCTGACCTGCGTGAGGTTATCCTCCACAAACGCAAGGAAAGAGAAAGAGCTTCGGGGTGTAAAAAGCCCTCACACGGACATCAATGCACCCAGATCATCGTCAACTGCTGCTGCAGCAGCGCGGCGGTGACGGAAGACCGGCCATCCGTCTTCCAAAGACTACATCACCCGAGCTCAGAAGACGAGGCACCTCCTGTTGTCTCCTGCAAATCCGCGCAGAAAGTTCTCGCCAAGGGAAGAGGGAAGAAAACGAGTATCTCCAGCCCAAAGGTGTCAACTACTACAGCTAAGAAACCATCGTCAAAAGGGTTATCCTCCACTGGAGTATTTCAACACACCCGTTCGAAGACGAAAACTGCTGCAGTAGGAAGTTCGTCGTCCGCAACATTGGGGGTCGTCGGAACTGGGGGTAGCACTCCTCCAAACATCCACGACAATCCGACATTCCAAGAATACGGACTGGAGGAAGCAAATCCTCCGACGGATACAACAGATACCGACGTCCCCAAGGACATCCTAGACGAAGCAAGCTCCGATGCCGGGGGTAGTGTTCCTTCCGAGTCTGAACCTGAAGAGTACATCCCCACATATCCGGATGATTTCTCGATGCACGGATACGACTCGGAGGGTACATCCTCCACCACTCCTTCCGTCACTCCTCATGTGAAGACGGTGTTCATGACAGACAGCAATCAAGGCGGTTCCGGTGATCGCCAGCGCATCGACACTTTGGAGGCCATATTGCACGCCTTGGTCAAATCTGTAGACGAGATCAAAGCGGCGCTTCCTAATCTGCAGGGGGTGACACCTGGCCAGACAAGCACGGGTCCCCCAATCAACGTAGATTCAAATTCGGCGGCACCAAACTCGGGCAATAATCCTCCCGAAGTAACGGCTCCGACTGCGACAGATGAGACCCGAGAAGTAAGGAGAGAAGTTCAAGAGCTCCGAGCCATGTTCCACGCCAGAGAAAACTCTCAAGACCTCCGGATACGGCAACCATATCCTGCTGAATGGAGGGATGTTCCCTTTCCACCAAGATATAAGCCGTTCAATATCAACCCATATGATGGCAAGACCTCAGCAAGTCGGTACATCACTTACTTCGAGGTCACTACCGACCATCTGCCCCATGATGACGCTATCCTGACACGGTTATTCATTGGGGCATTGGAAGGAGTCGCCTTCGATTGGTACCGCAACCTGCCGGACAATTGCATCCATTCCTTCGCTGGCTTCAAACGCCTGTTCTTGGAGAGGTTCTATGAGGTAGGGCAGGACGTCACGATGTCTACCCTCATGGACGTCATTCAAGGAGAGAAAGAGCTGACGAGGAATTACATTGAGCGGTTTCGTCAAACCGCAATGAAGTTACCATCTGGCAACCCGGACTCCTCCTTGATCGAAATTTGCCAAAAGAGACTACTCCCAACAATCAGTCTCTGGATGGGCGAGAGTCAATTCAAGGACTGGAAGGCTTTTATCATTAGTGCTACAAGTGCCGAAGAACGATTAAAGAAGGCTCGCCAACTGGGATTACATATCTCAGAGGGAGAGAACAAGAGCAAGCGTCCCAGCACCACCAACGACAATGGGGGTAGCCCCTCCAACAACCGGGACAACAGAGGCAAGCAGGCTATGGTGGCCGATACAGCCCAGAAGCCTGAGTCGCAACCTGCGGACAAACAATGGCCTCAAATCACTTACTCTTTTGAAGACGGTCACGTCAAGCCTATCTTGGACATGCTCATACAAGGAGATAGGATTCAGCTTCCTCCACCAAGACGGGAGCCTCGGCCGGCTGATCTGGAGAACCCAAAGTTCTGCCATTACCACCGCTACGTCCACCATGCTACGCACGACTGCTACCAACTGAAACGATATATCCAAAACCTCATCGATTCGAACGCTCTGGCCATCGATTTCGAGGAGGTAACCGTGGCAGCCAACATGGTGTCCGTACAATTCGGCAGCTTCCCTCCAATAGAGACCCAGGACGGGGTTATGCCCATCCCTCTGGCAACGATGGAGATTGCTAATCTCCCGCCTGCTCAAGCTGCTGGTCTAGTACCCCTTACCACCTCACGAGGGGAAATCATGTGGGTCCATCCGGACCTAGTCCACGAGGTAACTCAGTCCACTCCATCTTCTAAAAAGAAAAGTGGAAAAGTCAGATCCTGCCGTACCACCTCAGCAGATGAAGAGGAAGTCACGGCCGTTGTTACTCGATCCGGAGCACATCTCAACCTGTGGCTGAAAACTCGACTGATAATCATCCGCCCACTACCACGGATGCTCCGGGACCGGCTCAGCCTTCGACGACCGACAAGCCTAGGCCGAAGGAGACTCGCTTCGACAAATCCCTCCGAAAGGAAACATCTCAGGGGCTAGAGAGGCCCTACAACTTCGACATCTTGGCGCAATTGGCCAATACACCGGCCAAATTGTCCTTATATGAACTCCTGAGTCTCTCGAAGGATGTCCGCACAGCTTTGAGCAATGCACTTCAAAATGCCGACGTGTACCTGGCTCAGGTCAACCTCACGGGAGAAAATCAGCCCGCAGACCTCCAAGACAGTGCCTGTACGGGAGCAATGCCCAACATCGTCTTCACTCCACAAGACATGCTCATCAAGACTAATCTACACGATCGCCCATTATACTACACAGGCTACATCGGCGACATAAAGGTGGACCGGATGCACATTGACCCTGGGTCTTCCATAAGCATCATTCCCAAAGGACTACTGCATCATCTTCGCATCCCGATGCATCGCCTGACCCCTACAAACACCGCCATCAGCGGGTTCAATTCGGGCAGGAGCTACCCAATCGGGAAGATCCGTCTGAAATGTCAGATTGACGATCTCCAATCAGAAGTCACTTGCTACGTCATAGATGCCGACACTTCATACAACATCCTTTTGGGGTGCCCTTGGATACACGATTACATGATCGTGCCATCCACGCTACACCAATGCTTCAAATATGTCGACAAGCACGGCTTCGTGAGGACAGAATTTGCTGACATCGATCCCTTCAAAGGGGTCGAATCTTATTACTCGGACTCCTGCCTATACGAAAAGTCGAAGAGGTACCTTGAAGGAGGAAATGAACAAACTGATGTTGAAGCAACCACGGGATCTGAAGAGCCTCTGACGATCCACCTCCAGGCTCGCAAACCAGGCAATTCCGCACCCCTTACGGCCACGCTGCGTAAGGACGCGATCGGCCTCTCGGCACAGGAAGAGCAGTTGAGAATCCGGCTGCCAAGGTCCGGCCAGGTACCGAGATCCACGACAGGGCCACTTACCATCAGATTGCCGAGAGTCGGTCAATCCCAAACAGAGAAGCTCAATCCCTCCGATAGGCCTCTGACGATACGCCTGCCTAAGAAAGGTCGTCACCCCGATGCGAGGTCTGACACTTCAAGCGAACCAGCCACCCCTCGCTCCACATCAAGTGCCGGACTGGGGGTTGTTAGTCTACCAACAACCCCACGCTCCGCTCCGTCAGTTGAACCTCTGAAGATCAAGCTGACTAGGGCGCCCTCTCAATCTTCATTCACACAGGGGGTAGCCGAAGAGGAACCAGAGCTAGCCAAGTATGTGGCTGCCCACACTGACGCTCCCTCCGCAGATGATGTAATCCCTCTAGAAAAGATACCTTACTTCATCAATAAAGGGTTATCTTTGAACTACACCGAGCTCAATAAGCTATGTACAATGTATGCTATGGAACACGGTATAGGCACTCACCTACATACACAGGTGACAAATGTGTACACCGCTATCCAACTTACTCCAGTAGAAGACGCTTACCGAATAATCGAGGGAGGGGACCACCCAATCATCTTCGGCCGGACGAACAACCCGCATCCCCTCGCCATGGAAGAAGTCGACTTCGGGTCAGATGCTGGAAGACTGCCTCTGTATCTCTATAGCCCTCAATCCAAATATCTCATGCAGAAACAGGGGTATGATCTAGAGACAACGCCAGGACTGAACTACGGCACTGGACGACGATTACCTTTGAAGACGCCAGCCCCGGCGGGCAAACCTCGGAACTACTATAACAAAACCCGATGCGGTTTAGGATATGTAACGCCTACTACGACCCCTGAAAGCTCAGATGAAGAATGCGACTGGCAGTCACATTCAACCGGATCACCGACTTCCGACTCAGATACCAGCATCGGAGATGTGTTCAGACAAGTCATGTCAGTCAACATGGCATTCACCGACGCTTACGAGGAAGACGAAGACATCCCCGAAATCCTTGAGCTAGAGCCATGGGCCCAGCAATTAGACGCACAATGGGAAAAGCGGTTCGAACTGAGAGAACCTCCTACTGAAGATGAAGTCATACAAGTGGATCTCGGCAGCGAATCTTCTCCAAAACCGATCTTTATCAGTAAAAGCCTAACTGACGAAGAACGAGAGTCGCTGTTAGAACTTGTCAGAGAATTCATTGATGTGTTCGCCTGGAGCTATGAAGACATGCCGGGGTTAAATCCTGACATCGCTCTCCACAAACTCAATATACGGCCAGATGCAAAGCCAGTCAAGCAGCAACAACGACGCTTCCGCCCAGGCGTCATGGACGCGATCGAAGCCGAAGTCAACAAGCTAATAGCCAGCGGCTTCATTCGTGAAGAGCAACATCCTGATTGGGTCGCCAATATAGTACCCGTCCTCAAGAAGAATGGGAAGATTCGAATCTGCATCGACTTCCGCAACCTGAACGAGGCATGCCCCAAAGATGAATTTCCCCTTCCTATCACAGACATCATGATCGACAATACATGCGGCTTTGAACGTATGTCATTCATGGATGGATTCTCGGAGTACAATCAAATCAAGATGTCTCCCGACGACGAAAAGCACACTTCATTCCGAACCCCGATTGGCACATACTGCTACACAGTCATGCCATTCGGTCTAAAGAATGCTGGCGCTACATATCAGCGAGCCATGAGTATCATTTTCAGAGAACATTTGAGCAAGACAGTGGAATGCTATGTCGACGACATCGCCGTCAAGAGTCGCCGTAAGGAGGATCATCTGCAAGACCTGAGAACGGTGTTCAACTTAATGCGAGCCCACAATCTGAAGATGAACCCTACAAAATCGTTCTTGGGCGTATCCAGCGGGAAGTTCTTGGGCTTCATCATCACTGCACAGGGTATCCATGTAGACCCCGAAAAAACGAGGGCAATCATGGAGATGGGTCCCCCGAGAAATCTCCGTGAACTTAGAGGCCTCCAAGGGAGGCTAGCTTATATCAGGAGGTTCATTTCCAACCTCTCCGGACGATGCCGACCGTTCACCCACCTCATGAAGAAGGGAGCCTCATTCGTATGGGACGAGGAGTGCCAGCGCGCTTTCGATGACATCAAAGAATATTTATCAAATCCTCCAGTCCTGGTGGCCCCGGTCCCTGGAAAACCATTCCTGCTCTATGTACGAGCAATGGAACACTCCCTCGGTGCCCTGCTGGCACAAAACAACGACGCAGGCCACGAGCAGGCCATTTACTATCTCAGCCGAATGATGGTCGGGCCCGAACACCGATACACCGCTGTGGAGAAAGAGTGCCTCGCCCTGGTATTCGCCATTCAAAAGACGCGGCACTACGTCACGGGGCAAACCATACATGTGATCTCACGAATCAACCCTCTCAGGGTCCTCATGACCAAACCAGGGGCACTCAGCTCCCGCCTCGCTACATGGGCGATATTGCTGTCCCCCTATCATATGATCTTCGTCCCGCAGAAGGCTGTCAAAGGTCAAGCCCTGGCAGACTTTTTGGCGGCCCATCCAGGATCGGAATCATCCAGAATATACGAAGAAATCCCAGATGAGGTCGCCGATTCAAATACAACCACCCACGATAACATATGGCGGATGTTCTTCGATGGCGCTTCAAGAACCGGACCCAAGGGAAACATCGTCGTCGGAGTCGGAGTAGTATTGGTCTCTCCTACCGGGCTAGTGATCAAACGCGCCTACTCTCTCACGGAACCCTGCTCTAACAATGTGGCCGAGTACAACGCTTTGGTCATTGGCCTCCAACTCGCAAGAGAACTGGGGGTAGAATACCTTGAAGCATACGGCGATTCGCAATTAATCGTCAACCAGATTCGGGGGACGTACGAAGTCCGCCATGAAGACATGATCCCCTACCACCAAATAGCGATCAACATTATCTCATCATTCGAGGGATTCTTCATCGAACACGTCCCCAGACTCCAAAATATCGAAGCTGATGCCCTAGCAGGCCTGGCTGCTTCCCTAGCAGTGCCAAACCACTCTCATCATTCGGTCGATGTAATCGGCCATGAGCTGGTCTGCCCCAAGAACAACGTTC
This sequence comes from Iris pallida, assembly GCA_029216955.1. Classification (NCBI taxonomy): domain Eukaryota; kingdom Viridiplantae; phylum Streptophyta; class Magnoliopsida; order Asparagales; family Iridaceae; genus Iris; species Iris pallida. The sequence goes on along the minus strand of JANAVB010025400.1, from coordinate 4,339,520 downwards.
AAGCCATGGCGAGTTATTCTGCTCAGATGATCGACGAAGCGCCAGACTGGAGACAACCATTCATAGACTTCGTGGTCTACGACATCCTACCCGAGAACCCGAAGGAGGCTACTTCTATCAGACGGCGTTCTCTCAGATTCTTCTACAATACAGAGACGAAAATGCTGTATCGCCGCTCCTACGACGGATTACTACTTCGGTGGTTGTCGAACGCAGAAGCTAAAGAAGCCATACGAGAGGCTCATGACGGTGTCTGCGGGGCCCATCAGCCTGGCCCTAAGCTGCAAGACCGCCTTCGCCGGATGGGCTACTACTGGCCCACGATGGTGGCTGATGCGATAGATTATGCCAGAAAATGCAAGGCCTGCCAAATCCACGCAGACTTCATTCACCAACCATCCGAATTCCTACATCCGACAGTGGCGTCCTGGCCATTCGAAGCATGGGAAATGGATATCATTGGTCCAATCACCCCACCTTCCTCCCGAGGACATCGCTTCATACTGGCGATCACTGATTACTTCTCAAAGTGGGCAGAAGCTGTCCCACTCGCCGAAGTCAAGACTTCGAACGTAATCAGCTTCCTGAAGCACCACGTCATTTACCGCTTTGGACTGCCCCGAAGGATCATCCATGATAATGGTCCGCAGTTTATAAGCCACGCATTCTACCGATTCTGCGACAAACACCGCATTCAGAATGTCGCTTCGACACCATACAACCCGGCAGCAAACGGGTTAGCAGAGGCATTCAACAAAACAATCATCAAACTCCTCAAGAAATTTGTCTCCTCCAACAAACGCGACTGGAACGACAAGCTCGGCGAGTGCTTATGGGCTTATCGCACCACGGTTCGAACAGCCACCGGGAATACACCATTCTCTCTGGTGTACGGGAGTGAGGCAGTTCTCCCATTAGAGACTCAGATTCCCTCACTCCGAGTCGCCCTCACTTATCAATTGACAACGGATGATAACTACCGACGTCGACTACAAGAGTTAGAGGCCTTAGATGAAAAACGCCTCCTAGCTCAGCAAAGGATCGAATTATACCAAGCACGCATCTCAGGAGCCTTCAACAAAAAGGTCAAAGTCAGAACATTCCAAGTGGGCGATCTTGTTTTGGCAGTCAGGAGGCCAATGGTCATCACTCATAAGACCACCGGCAAGTTCCAGCCAAAATGGGAAGGCCCATTTATCATCGAGGCCGTGTTCTCTAATGGTGCTTACCGCCTCGCCAAGCAGAACGGAGACTTGCTCATGTTGCCCGTCAACGGCAAGTTCCTGAAGAAATACTATGTTTAAACAACATTTTCCAGAGTTTCGAGTTATGTGCCCGCTGGTACCACTGAACTCAACCCCCTAATTTTCCAACTTATTGAGTCACGTACCCTCTTGTACCGCTGAACTCATATCCCAAATTCCTAAGTCATGTACCTGCCGGTACCTCTGAACTTACACTTTGATTCCAACATTCACAGATTTTCGAGTCATGTACCCGCGTGTACCGCTGAACTCATGCCCTTCTTCCATAAACATACCCCAAATTCCTAAGTCATGTACTTGCTGGTACCTCTGAACTTACACTTTGATTCCAACATTCATGGATTGTCGAGTTATGTGCCCATCGGTACCCCTGAACTTACATCCCGGTCACTCTTTTAAAAGAAAGTCATGTATAATCATACCGTTGAACTTTCTTCCTACAAGAGATCCTCCCTCATGATCTAATACCTGCACTCCCAGTGCACAACGAAGGTAACGGATCCACGAATTTCCGAGACGACCATGTCCTCATCACCTCTGAGTCGTCCCATTTCCGCCAAAAAACAAATCACCCCTACATAGAATTTCCATGTCCTCATTACCTCTGAGTTATTCTACGTACCCCCCTTCATTGAGCCCACTCCTGTCATGTCCTCATTACCTCTGAATGGGAAGGCTCCGTCGAAGAAACCTTCATACTTGCCATGTCCTCATTACCTCTGAGTAAGTATGATGATCCCCTTTCGACCTATTACCTATACCCACCACCGGAGTACGCCAAGGGTAATGGGTCCACAAATGTCCTCTGTTGACCACAAATGTCCTCTGTTGACCACAAATGTCCTCTGTTGACCACCAATACCCTCCGTCGAGTTCGCTCCTGCCATGTACTCATTACCTCTGAGTAGGAAGACTCTACGTTCAAAAAACTTTCCTACTTGCCATGTCCTCGTTACCTCTGAGCAAGTATGTCAGCTCTCTTTCATCCTATAACCCGTATCCTAAACCAGGGTATGCCAAGGGTAATAGGCCCACAAATATCCTCAGCTAAATTTCTTAACACAAACCTATCACCTCATCATGCCCCAGGAGCCCAGCTGCTCTACGGCAATTCTTTTCTCAATACCAAGAGCACCCATGACCACTTTGCTATGGCTGCTTCAGGTATCCTGACCGAAACTTGTTATCTCTACCTAAAACCAAGGTACGCCATGGATAACAGGTCCACAAATATATCTCCCATAGGGGGGAGAGCATCACCACAATACCACAGGCACAACAGGCAATACAAATGAAGGGTAGAATGGAAAATACTCTTTATTTGAAGGAAGAAAAGAAGTACTACATATTTCGGGACCATGTCCCTTTCAAAAAAAAAAAAAGAGAGAAGAAGGGAAAAACGGGGACAAAACAAGAGGCCGATTATAGCTCGGCATTGCACAACTCCAAAAGACGGTCCTTTACCAAAGCAGTCCCCCGATCAAGCCTTTGCTTAGCCCGACGCTCGGCCTCTTGGGATAGCTGCTCTGCGTCATTCAAATGTGTATAAGCCTGCCAGTTGTCCTCCACCTTCTTTAGGGCAAGCTCTAGATTAGCAGAAGCCCTACTATACTTGCCAGCCTCCTGAATAGCAATCTCTTTCTCAACACGAGCGGCCTCAAGCTCTGACTCCAGGAAAGCCAGTTTTCTCTGGAGCTCGAGGATCTGTTCCCGAACATCGGCCACCCCACGAGAAGCATCCGCTTCCCGAGCCGTATAATTTTCAGTCCGACGGCTCCACTGGTCGTGCAACTGAGTCAGATTCCGACGGTCCTGTAATATAGCCAGTTTGAGTGATTCCCGGGCAGCCATCACCTTCTCCACCACGGTAGTGAGGAAGTTGCGTTCTCGATTTATGGCCGCAGGTAAATCAGTCTGTTGCAACGAGCGAAACTAGGCAACGAGACGGTCAGCCTCTAATAGCTTAGGCTCCAAGAGCGCAGCCAGTTCCTCTCCCCCAGGGAGCGTTTTAAGGGTATTAATCTGGCCGCCAGCACATCGACGGGCCAGAGTGAAGGGAGTCCCCCTTTCCACCGCTGCTTCGATCCCCCTCTTCAGATGACGATGGAAACTAGCAGCTACGTCCTGTAACGCATCATCCAAGACTTCTATGGATGACGGCGTCAGAGGGAGAGTGGCAGACGGTACCAGAGGGGCAGTTTCAGAAGTTACCGCACCCGCCACCAAAGAAGCAAATTCCGTACGAAAAGAGGCTTGAATGGCGGCTAACTCCTCTTCCGCTGCCCGAATAGCGTGGATGCTCGGCAAGGAGGAAAGGTTTACCCCCGAAATCACATTCGCAAGGGAGGACACAGGGGGTATCGTCCCTTGTCCCGGCAGTACCGCTGCCTGAGGCCCCAAGCTCGACCCAGACGAAGGACCCTCGACACACGGAGATTCCGTCAGGCCCTCTCCGGTAGGGTGCGATCCAGCAATATTAGTCACTGGCAATGACGGGTTGGGATCTGAACATCCAAAACAACCGTTAGACGAAGAATTTGAAGAATAACAGGAACACGTATGCTGATTCACGAATTATAGTTCAATTTGCATTACCAGGGGAAGAGCGTAGGGGCGACGGCTCGTTCACCACCGACATAGTTTCCCCATCCACAAAGCCATCATGAGGGGGCTCAGATGTTTCAGGGACGGGCGCAGTAAAGCTACCATCCCCCTGGGTTGAAGTTCCAGCAGGGCAAGAATCCTCGATCGCAACCGGAAGCACCCCAGTAGTAATGATAGCGGTGCACACCCCACTGACTAAATGAGACAGGACTGGATTAGCCTCCGTAATCGGGTCCTGAGGGGCGAGCTCGTCCGACGCCTATAAAGAGCAGGAGAAACAAATAATTAGGTCACAACATAAAAGAAGAAGAAAGGAAACAGCTGAAGCCCAAGTCACCTCAGGAACATCCTCCACATCATCAATAAGCAGCCTGCGACGTCTTACCGCAGCGTGCTTCGTAGAATAAGTTCGGTCGTCAGTAGTAGTCACGCGCCTGCTCCGTTTACGCGAGGGGCCGGGTATCGCAGATGGTTGATCCTTCACCACCTCGTCAGACAGACTAGGCGATTGACCCACGGCCCTTTCAGCCTGCACGACTGGAGGTTGAGTCCCAACCTCCTCACCCGAAGAATGGGACAAGTCATCAGTGTCCTGTTCGTCGCCCCCCTCATCCGCCCTATTGGACTCTGAATCCGACACAGGAACTCTATTCGCCCTTTTTTTCCTCTTCTTGGACCCTTCTGGCTTCTCGGCCAGATGGGTGCCAACAATGAAGCTAGTATTCGTATCAAAACCAACAGGAGGTTTGCTCGCTGCAACATGATAAAGAGCCGCTATATACAAAATATCACCCTCCACCTTGGCGTCAGGGAGTGAGAAGCTGGCTCGGGTATGGGTCGCATTATAATAGTGCCAAGCCCGAATGCCATCAAGTACACTGCCCTCGAAGCTCAAGCAAGCGCTAGGACGATCCAGGAACAATTGACTATACCCAAATTGACGGAAAAATCTACTGGGCAGATAAGGCTCCAAGTATACCCTGTTCCGGTAACGATACACCAGGTGCGCGGGACGGATGTTGCGTAACCAAAGAAGCATCTTCTCAGTTAAGAGTTGGGGAGGATCAACGCCGTCAACGTGTACCCTCCTCACTTCTCCAGGGGTGAACTCAGGGAGAGATACGAAGAATTCGAGCTCGTCAATTCTCGCCAATGTCCTCCGGCAGGCCGGCATGGTATCATGTTCCCAAGGCTGATGACGATATCGGAAGATGAAGGCGTCATCAACAGAGACGTTTTCATCGGGTCGCGGCCTCATCAATGACCGATAGTGCATCAATAACCACCCCATGAGGTAGTGGTATGGTAGCTCTATCCGGTTAAAGTCCGCCGACACATCACGAGCAATAACTTTAGATGTAAAGGCGCGAAGGCCGTGGTGTATGTTACACACCATGGCCGGGAGAAGCGCCAGCCTCACTTTGAAGACCAATTTTACAGCAGGAAGAATGAAATGGCGGCTGATCCTTTCTATAGAACCCGCGCCGCCCGAGACTACACAGTTGCGTAGCCACACCATCAAAAACCTAGCCAAGATCGCTTTATTAGACATCTCCCGGGTACCATAGTGGAAATAACTGAGGGAGTCGGTGCTACTCCCAAACCGGTCACGAGTGGACTTCGACTTCTTAACCTTCGACATCATATCCTTAACCTCCTCTGAGGTTTGGGGAGCTCGAGACGAAACGTAACCAGAAGGACGCAACTTAAAAAGATACAAAATCCAGTCCCTGGTATGAGGGGCGTTCCCTTCTGAACTGTTTATCTTCTTAATAGCCATCTGATGGCAGGCGCTATGATGACACAACAGTTCTTGGTACACGGCGACGAAGCCAGGAAACCGCTGATCCAAATCCCCGAGCTCTTTGTTTGTCGGCGTGTATACTTCAAAAGCTTCGTCTCCCCACGGCAATCTGGATACAGTGGCCATTTCGTGAAGAGCAAGCCCCAGTTCTCCTCCGGGGGTAAAGAAGGTCCCAGTACGCCGGTTATACAACTCCAATAAAGCCATAAACAAGGGCTTGTTAATGGGCAATCCGTAGCAGGTACCCCTGACGGCGTAGTAAAGATCAATTTCCTGAAGGAAGTCCCCGTACGTCCTCAGAATCCAGGAAGTAAGGTTAGTCCATGTGGGAGTAGGGTTAATCCAATTCAGCAGTGACAACCTGCCTATGGGATAAGACCCCTTGCGAGCAAGCTGATTCAGAAAAGTATCAGCTAGGGTGAAGGAAAAATTAGGGCCGGTTGTGTTCACAAAAGTACCCGGGAGCAGCCCTATCACAGTCCGACTCACGGAGTCCTTGCCCGCACATATTAAACCCGTGCGTCCGTTGTGGTGAATTTTGCCCACAAACATTCCCTGTTGGGTAGGAGTCAAAGAGCTCACCATCGTCCTGTTCAGCGGCACCATGTTAAACCACGAGAGAGGATAATGTCGCTCCATCTCGGGAATATGAATCTCTACCCCGTCTACAGAAAAATCCCAGTGCTCTGAGACATCCAGCAATCGGAAGTTCTTTATGGAAAAGGCATCCCCGAAGAGAAAGGCCGGTTTCAGATATTCTCCATCCAACTGCCCCGAATTCATCATGGAACAAAGAAAGCTGAAAGGTTGTTTGTTGATAGCAGCCACCCTATCCCTAGGCTCATTAGTGGGAAGCTGATCCACTATACGACGGATTAAGTCATCAAGTTGCACGCCCACGGCGCACCGAGATGGACCCACAAGGAGCTCTCCTGCTGGGTTGGTTGGGAGATTCACTGAAGAAAGGGCAAAAGAAGAAACAGGATTAAAAGAAGGCTGAAATAAAAATTTACTGAATAAAGAAGCTCTCACGAGCCTATGCGGTTCAGGTCAATAAGGTCTTATGCGGCTCCAGTCCAGTGGGGTCCCAACTTATGCGGCTCCAATCCAGTTGGGTCCCAAAAAATGTAGTTTTAGGGAAGCATATGAGGTTCGAGTCAATACAGTCACATGCGGCCTAACTCAGATGCGAATTCCATATGATTCTAGCTCGATAGCTTATGCGGGTTGGACGAGTGAACACAATTTTAAACAGAAGAATTCATGCGGCACAAAGCGCTATGCGGTTCAGCCTGTTAAAACACATAGGCGGCTCCGTTCAGAGGAGATTGTATGTAGTCTAGATCCGTCTTCTGCGATTCAAACATGGGGCTTTATCTATACGGCTCGGGCATGAAACAGTCATGCGGCTCACACAGCATATGCGGCTCACACAGCATATGCGGCTCTGCCATCAAGATTGGAGAAGGGGCTTGTGCATAAATATGCAACAGAGCCATGATTACTAAAGATCTAAAAGCAACCCTTACCCTTAAAGGCAGGATGAACATCAGAGGGCACTTCGGGTACTTCAGGCTCGACAGCTGACGAAGACGTCACCCTCTTTCCCTTCGCGGCGGCAGAAATGACTTTAGAAGACTTAGGAGCCATTGCTTCGACGAGAGGACAAAGAAGATCAGAAAGAGAAGACAGGAAAAAGAGTGAACGAAAGAGAAGGTAAAGAAGTCCCTCCGGCTAAAGTTACCCGTATTTATAAACAGAGATGGAGCGTTTCGATTCCCGTGCATACACATAAACCGACCCTTCGGTTATCAAAATAAGCCGCCGAAAATGAAGGCTAAGCTCCTCGGATCCCGCACCAAAAAGCGCCCTTTAAAGATCGACAGCACTTAAGTGCTAAAGATTGCCATACGTGGCAAATGATGACGTGGCCAGAGGCCATGCGGTTGAAAGTCTCCTGTGGCTGAATCACCCATGCGACTGAATAATTCATGCGGTTAGAACTCTTATGCGGTCAGAATTGCATATGCGGCCAATACAGCCATGCTTCTTGTTCAAAGTATTTCAATTTTACAAATTGAAAACTTTGAAGGGGGTCCTGTAGAAGCATGGAAAATACTAAAGAAATTGACTCATGTGGCCAAGAAAGACCCATGCGGCTCAGAAAACGCATGCGGCTCAGGGAGTCATGCGGCATAAGGAGCTATGCGGCCGGAGGCATTCCATGCGGCTCAGAAGACACGTGGCGTGACAGTGCTCCCCTCCGATCCATGCTGCATTAATTGCTTTGACGGCTGACCCCTCTGAAAAGTTGACAGACCTGACACCAAAGCAGGTAATTATGACTCTGTCATGATGATGAATCTCTAGGGAAGAGAAAGAAATCTCTGACACAATCTCCCGAGAACAACAAAATGCCACGTGGCCATGCCACGTGGGTGTGCTTATGCGGCTCGAAGTGAAGACTTTCCATGCGGTTCAGAGTGAAGCTGTCCCATGCGGCTTGAGTGGAATCATCCCTATGCGGCTCAAGAAGATCATGCCCATGCGGCTCAAGCAGACACACCATTATGCGGTTCATGCGGCTCATCATATGGTTCAGAAGTCTGAAGGAGGGGGCCACTGCCCAGACAGTCCTGACACGTGTCCCAAGTCTTATGCGGTCCAAAATTCATGCGGCCCAAATCTCATGCGGCCCAATCTGCATGCGGTTCCAGTCTCACCATTGGCTCTCAGGACACGTGTCCTCAGCCGATCAATCTCCCAGATTTATGGCAATCCAAGATCGGGTCGAATCCCAATGATCTGGGGCACGTGGCAGGAGAATAAATTTGATTTATTCGTAGATATGAGAGAATCATTATAAGGAAGATTTATGCCAATCAGCATTGATTGCTAATGGGGATTTGGTGTAATCTACCCTTAATGGTTCTGATTCGTCACAATCCGAAACGAACGGCCTGGATTGATCAATCCCCAAGCCGCCGCCATCTCCAAGAGCTAATCATTGGCAACCCTAGCGATCACATCCCACTATTATAAATAGCAAGGTGCCATTCCCTTGTGAGATATAGAGAGAGATACAAAAAGAAACCAGAGAAGAATACGTATACACAGAGAGACTTCCCCCATAGTCAGAGAGAGAATATACACAGAGAGAGAGAAGCCAGGAGAGCAATCAGAGAGAGAGCAAGAAGGCATTTCTTCGTCAACGACCAAGCAGATCTTCCCCGAGTCAAGGCTGCGTACCGATCGTCCAAGGAGTAAAGCAGAGCGGCCGTCGCTTTCCCGAGCCTCTATCGTCACCCCCCAGAATCTAAAATAAACAATCGTAGTTAGACTGCTGTACCTAGGTTTTCGTCCCTAGGCTTTCTTTGTACGAGCGAGTTTGTATTGTGAGTCTAAGTTCAGTCCTCCGATAATTGTTCTGTACTTTTACAATCAATGGCAAACAGTGGCGTCCACTCTTTCTGATGAATACAGTGTAATCAGCATTGATCTGCTGATATTCCATCCCTATCATCGCTCTCCTGAATCTGTCAAACCACGCTCGAGGAGACTGCTTCAGTCCATAGAGGGACTTCTTCAGTCTACAGACCTTACATACTGTCTGATTTGTGCCAAATCCTGGTGGTATCTCTATATAAACCTCCTTCACTAGATCTCTGTGAAGAAATACATTCTTCACGTCCAGTTGGTGTAGCTTCCATCCACCATTCGCTGCCAAAGAGATAAGGATCCTGACAGTGCTCATCTTTGCAACTGATGCAAAGGTCTCGTCATAGTCGATGCCGTATGTCTGACTGTATTCTTTCGTCACTAGTCGAGCTTTGTAGCGCTCAACCTGTCCATCTGGGTTCTGCTTCACGGTAAAGACCCACTTTCATCCGACTGCTCTCTTCCCCTCTGGCAGTCTCACCAGCTCCCAAGTGTGATTCTTCTCAAGAGCTCCTAACTCCTCATGCATTGCTGCTTTTCACTTTGGATCGTTCTTGGCAACCTGCCAATTGTAAGGTACAATAATACTATCCAAAGATGCTATAAATGCTCCATAAGAAGAAGATATGGTCAAAAGAAACAAACTGAGCAAGATCCCAACCATATCTGTCCGAAAGATTTTTCGCATTGTAGCGAGTGGTCCTTCGTACAGATAGTGGTGTGGGAGGAGTAGGAGGAATGATATCACCTGAAGGGGATGGTGGTGTAGGTGTCTCAAGAGTTGGGACGAACGCAGGCAAGAGACTTGGCACTGGCACTGTAGGTACTGGTCCTGCAATTTGTTTTCCCCTCCTGCTGTAGGTAAGTAACTCCCCCTAAGCCGTAGGCCTGACACTTCTCATCTCCTTCCCCTGTTTTGCTTCACCTTTATATTCCTCCTCAACCGTGCCTCCAAGCCAAACTTCCAAATCAATCACCACCAGGTTCTCCATCTCCCCTCTCGCCTTATACTGGTAGTATTAGGCGTGTTGTGTGAAGTTCCCTCCTTACGGTAGTATGGCTCATGCTCCCGGAAGTGGACATCTATACTGATAAACTTCTTCTTCTCTACTGGACTCCAGCACACATACCCCTTCTGAGTTGCTGAGTAGCCCACGAAGATGCACTTGACCGCTCTGGGGTCAAGTTTTCCAACTGATGGTCTGTTGTCCTTCACAAAACACACACACCCGAACACCTTCAGTGGACTATTATTGCCTTGTAATACTTCACATGGGGACTTCCATCCCAGGACTTTCGAAGGCATCCTGTTGATGAGTTGAGCTGTTGTTAACACTGCATGCCCCCACAGACTTTGTGGGACATTCATATCGATCATCATACTTCTTGCGGCCTCCAGAAGGTGTCAGTTCTTCCTTTCTGCTACTCCATTTTGTGTTGGTGTGTATGCACAGATGGTCTGATGCTGGATCCCGTGTGCTGACAAGTATTCTACAAGCATCCTGTTAGTATACTCCGTTCCATTGTCAGATCTCAGTATCTTCACAACTGCGTTGTACTGAGTCTGGACATGCTTATGAAAATCCCGAAAACAAGCAGGTACATCACTCTTATTTTTTATCAAATACAACCAGGTAACACGAGAGGCACAATCAATAAAGGAAACAAAATACTTATACCCATTCATAGTGTTAATAGTGCATGGACCCCAAACATCGGAATGTACTACCTCAAAAGCAATAGAGCTCCTATGACCCGTACCAACATATGAGCTTCTAGTAAGTTTTCCTAACTCGCATGCATCACATACTATTTTTTTTATTTGTTTTTGCATAAATCTCTGGATATAACTTACTTAAAGTATCAAAGAAAGAATGTCCCATCCTCCTATGATGAAGTATCACAGTCTCCTCATTCCTCAGTTGCAGTCCTCCCATTCCAGCCTTCTCTGCCATAGATACCAGTGTTGAGTCCAGTCCTTCTCGATCTAGGTACCACAGTCCCTCATGCCAAGTGTCAGTCCCAAGTTTTCGTCTCGTCCATTTCTCCTGGAAGATCACCTTAGGAATATCAAAAGAAACAATGCATTTAAGTTGGAAAATTATAGAACTAATAGACAAGAGACTGACTAGAAATGATGGAACATGTAAAACATTGGATAATCTTACTGAACTTGTACAATTAACAGTACCCTTACCGACTACTGGCTGAAAAATGTCATCTGTTGTCTGAATGTTGTCTGCTGATGCTAGATGAGTGTAAGAAGAAAACTCACTAGCATTTTTCGTCACATGTCGAGATGCTTCCGAGTCGATAATCCAATCTGACGTTTTAAGGAAAGACATAGAAGCAAGAACAAGTAACTCGTCAGTACCTTCTGATGTTTGGGCATATATAGCGGCGTGGCTCCCAACGAAGAATGAGGTGGATGCCTCCTCTGTTCCACTCCTCCTGTCTCCCTCGGTTGACGCTCTCTGCTTCCTTTCCAGCAGGTACAGCAATGCCTGATCCTCCTCAGTAGAAGTGCCAACAGCTTCTCCATTCCCTTCTGCTACCAGCAGATTTGTCCGATAACCTTGGCCGCCTCGTCGACCCCCTCGACCACGACCACGTCCTCCAATATATCATCGCCCACCGAACTATCTACGTCCACCACCTGAGTCTCCCTCCCTAGGTGGTTTGGTACAAGCATACCGATGATGGTCTATATCCCCGCAGTTGTAGCACTGTCGATTGTGCTACCAGGGTTCTCCCTTAGACCCTGTGTCGCCCGAGCTGGTAATCGCTAGTGCTGATTTTGCTTCGGAGGGATCACCTGTCTCCGCCTGCAGTCTGATGCGTGTCTTCTCCTGGATCATGGTCGAGATAGCCTCCTCAAGACTAGGGATCTCTGGTTGGACGAGAAGTAAGGCTGTCCTCTGTGCGAATGTTGCAATCAGCCCTTTGAGGAATTTCATCGTCTTCTCCTGCTACACTTCGGGTTCCCACAGCTCGTCCGTTTTGAGGAGTAATCATAATCCAACCAAAGACGCTCCAACTCTGTGGCATACTCATGTACCGTCTTTTCTTCCTGTACGGTGTCGTCGATCTCCCCATTTATCTGGAAGATCCATAAGTTGTTCTCCACACCATCATAGGTCCTTCTCAACTTCTCCGACACATCATTCACCATTTCAATGCCATCTACTGTGGCGGCAATAGACTGGACTAAGGAGTTGAGAAGCCAGATGTAGATTACCATATGAGTGGACTTTCACTCGTCGCGTCCTGCCGAGCCCTCGTCCGGCTGTCTTTTCGCCCGTCAGGAACGCCTCCAGGTTCTTTCCTACGAGGGTTCTTCTCACCCGCCGCGACCAACTCAAATAGGTGGCTGGTCCATCCAGCTTCAGATCGATGGAGGAAAGCTCCAACTTCGGCGACGTTCGTGTCGTGCTCTCACCAGCCGACATCTTCATCAACTTCATCAACGTCGCGACCTCTGCAGAATCCAGCTTCTTGATAATCTCCTCCATCGATGCTCCTCCTCTCTGATCACGTCACGTCCGCTCCACGATTCACGCTCGTCCTCGTCGTCCGTTCCTAGATTCGAACATGTCTGTTTTCATCAGATCTAGGCATCAGTGTCCTCTTTCGGAATGATCCGAACAATGGCAACAAAGACGCCGTTGTGTGCGGCAAGGGGCTTGGACAGTGCGCACGTGGGGGAGCGGTCGGCGCTCGTGCCACCGTGGCAGCAGCGACAGCTGCAGCAGCAGCAGTCGTAGCAGTAGCAGCCGCGGCAGCAGCAGTCGCAGCATCAGCCGCGCGGAAAGGGGGGACTGCTGCGACCGCGGGGGAAAGGGAGGGCTGCTTCGGGTTAGGGTTTTGGTGGCGGAGAGAGAGAGGTAGGAGAGGAAAGGTTAGGGTTTGGTGGCGGCTAGGATTTGTGGAAAGGTGACTCTGATATCATGTTGTAATTGATAGATGAGATGATTTCATTGATAGTCTCATAGGCTTTATATAGCCTTTACATCATGGAATATCCAATAGAATATCCTGTGGTATATTCTGGCATCCCAAATATGTCCTCAGGATATTCCCATACTAAACATAACATATTCCCATACTAAATATAACATATTCATATACTAAATACACACACACATATATATATACATATATATATATATATATATATATATAGTTCTCTTAAAAGTCCTGGTAAACAGTGCCACAGTATGTTGTCTTACATGAGCACATTAACAATAATAAATTACACATGAATCCCATATATAATAAAAGGAACTGGCCATACAGCATGAATCCGAGCAATCTTGATATTCTTTTCCACAGCATCAATGCCTGCCACAGTGGCTCCCATACGAGCAAGAGGCTGTAAAAGTGAAAAACATACAAAAAAAACTTGGCTCTATATAATCTTGAAATATAAGACAAATTGGTTATACTCGAGTAATACTTGTGTCACGACCAAAGGAAAACTGGCCCTTACTCTCATATATATAGGAGTGAATTTAGTATGTAATTTAACACAGGAAAAACAAATTTGTGTACCTTAACCAACCAGTCAATCCTACAACAATCCATTTGTAATCATGTTTCTATCAGGGTTCGAAATATCAGTATTAGACCCTTCCTATGAGTATTGGTATCGGCTGTTTCGAATCAGAGTATCGGATTCTTCGCTTCGGAAAGCCAAAATGATAAGAAATCTTTTAAAAAGCTAATAAAATATTTGATATATTTAGACAATACTTATATCTTATATGTTGTTATCTTTAATTTTAAATGGAATAATATTCACTTGCAATAGATACTATTGTGTATTTATGTCTTTTGACATAGGGTAACCACAATAAATAGTTTTGAATAAAATAATACTTATATGAATGAATGTTGTGAATTTACAACTTCGACAAATGGTAATGGTTATATTTTATCAATAAGGAATCATATCGGTACAATGTAACACTGTCAGTCTTTGATACAACCAAATCATTCTGTTGCCAATACTATTTCATTTCATCATTTTTGTTCAATTTTCCTCTACCGAATTGACTAGGAAAGAGACCCCCATATCAGCATCGGTAGCGGCCCGTATTGGATATGCCACAATTGTAACGATATCTGTCGTATCATATAGGTATCGGCCGATACTGCAAACAATGATTTATATCCTAAAAGCCATTTACAGAAATATCTTCACCATATATGCCTTCCTACAATATGACAGATATTTTGCCTTTTCTCATAAGTTAATAATACCCAGAAAGGTGCAACTCAACCATGGGCCTTTATCTATATTACGTTTTCTAAGTTAGTTCAGTTTTGTAAGACTATATTATAGTCAGTTAGCCTTTCGCCACAATAGGTAGATCTCTTTATCACAAACTGGGTATCTGAAATGACTGAACATAGATGCAACGTGGAAGAATCAATAGACTAATATATGCTTCCGAAATTTGAAGCATGGGTCTTTATAGGTTGTACAACTGTATGAAATACTACTACCAGAGTTCAACCCTTATACAAGGAAAAACAAAAGATTTGGTAAGATGGGTATGTCATTATTATTGTCAAAATGGAGGACATTTGAAAGTTTTTCCCCTGCACCTACCTATGTTGGAGATAATGTATCATTTTTCTGATTCTGTCACTTCATATCAAAGAAAAGGAATCCTCCTAGGATAATCAAAATTAATATTCCTTTGCTTTCATGTATGCCAAATGGGTAACAGTCCCCAGGTTGTAGCTCTGTCTCTGCCTTGCCAACTTTCACTATTCTGAAGCTACTAGCCTACTACTAATATTTGTAGGCCTTAAAAATGAAAGTCACGCTGAGTTGTTCAGAACAGAGTCTCAAAGTCACGCTGAGTTGATCAGAACAAAGTCTCAAAGTCACGCTGAGTTGATCAAGACAAATGTTTAAAAATTACGCTAGAGACAGCTCATCATTTATCAGAAATGTCATTATGACTGACAGCACGACAGTCGAAGAATGTCTCCTCGTATGCCACGTATGCACGGAACTCGAGAGATCACAGCCGACTGTTGCGTGACTTTTGAAATCTTCTTCAACAAGACTCAGCCTTCATCAAGTTGGCGTAGCAAAAGAATTTCTTGTCATTTAATGCGACTGACAAAGTAATCACTGTCAGAGATTTTGTGTCAGTCGAGGTACATCGAATCAAGACAGCTGGCAGTCCTGCCTCAAGCTTGCGTATATTTTGAGCCTTCTGGCTCAAGTCTGCGTGTATTTTGAACTTCTATGTTCCTTCATCAAGTTTGCGTGGATTTTGAAGCTTTTTGCCCCAAGTCTGCGTGGATTCTGAAGCTTCCTGCCCCAAGTTTGCGTGGATTTTGAAGCTTTCTGACCCAAGTCTGCGTGGATTTCGTCCTCAACGAGCCTGCGTGGATTTCATCAAATTGGAGTACGTGGCAGCCATGCCACTGATCTCTCGCTTGCGTGTCCTGTAACTTGCACACGACTCATGCATGATTGCCATGTGTCCAACAGTTACAGGCCACGTCCAGTAACTGCTCATAACCTTGCGTATGTTAGATCCTGCGTGATTTTCAATTATGCACAGGCTGTGAAGACAGTTATCCTTTCAGTTATTTTTGACTCTATAAATAGAGTTCTTTTCTCATACATTGTACAGATACATAGATATCTAAATTGCTGTTGAAATTTTGAGAGCTTTTCTTCTTCGCATTGTCCAAGGGATAAAGCGATCGTCTTCTAGATCGGATTCCTACAGTTGTAATTTTCCCAGATACACAATAAATAAAGTGAATTTATTTATGGAAAACAAATTGGCGACTCTGCTGGGGAAAACCATCTCCTCTTCTGAGATAGCAACAACTCAATGCGACACTTCGTCAGTCGGCTCGACGAAGAAGGTGATATCGATCCAATTCGATCAACTCGCCTACGAAGAAATGCAGCGGGCTAAGGCTGGCAAGCCCACTTCAGCCTCCATCACTACTGCCAAGTCGAAGGGACGATCTGTCTACGTCCCTAAGAATCAGTTGGCAACCAATGGTGACTTTTCTGCCACAGTGTCTACTCCTAACACTGGCAAGGAGTCTACTGCAAGCACGCACACTCTTGTGTGTTCGAAGACAACAGCAGCCAAAAGTCACGCTGGCAGCACTGGCTCCTTAGCCAAGCATGTTCCAGTGTGCAATCTTAATTTCAAAAGTCACGCTGGCAGCACTGGCTCCTTAGCCAAGCCTGTTCCAGCGTGCAATCTTAATTCCAAAAGTCACGCTGGCAGCACTGGCTCCTTAGCCAAGCATGTTCCAGCGTGTATTTCTAAATTCAAAAGTCACGCTGGCAGCACTGGCTCCTTAGCCAAATCTGTTCCAGCGTGTATTTCACCAAAATCTGGCTCTTTAGCCAAAACTTTATACACTGACAATACAGGCTCCTTAGCCAAATTGTCACCAGCATGCTCTAAGAAGAATAGCTCTTTAGCTATTTCTTCTTCTTTGCCAAGTTCTACTAGAACTGGGGGTGGTCTTGCTAAAACTCCTCCACACAAAGTCCCTTCAAAAAGAAACAATTCTTTAGTTGTTTCTTCTGCTCCTGTAGTTTTTACTTCAGGAACAGCTTTGACTGACAATTTTGTTAGTCAAAGAAAAGGAGATGGTCTTTTGACTACTCTTCCTTCTGGACATTCTATGTCTCAAAACTTGAATAAGTCTAAGAAGAAACATTTCTTAATGTCTTCTTCTACGACTTCTTCGAATTGGGTACAGAATTTGTCTATAAAAGAGGGTCTGTTACCAACTCCTAATCAAGGGGATGGTTCAACTCTTCCTTCTCTGCAAATATCCAGATCAATAGAAGGAAAACTCCAAGTTTCAAAAACCAAAGTGTTACCTCCAACTGATCTAAGAGCAAAACTTGATCAAATCCGTTTAGGAAGCACTTCTGGTGTCAAAAAACCATACCAATCGGGAACAAAAGCAAGAGATCCAGATGCAGAGTATGCTAGAAATTATGTGGCTCACATTAATCACTCTCTATATAACCAAGAGCCATCAAGACCCAAGAACCGGAAATATATTCCTAAAAATGCACAAAGAATGTTCTCTGATGTACCTCAATCTTCACAGACAGATCTACGAGAACATCTTCAACAGAAGAGAAGGAATAATTCTGTGTCAATGGACCATGCTGAATGTGACTTCCAGCCAAGAGTCATAATTCAATGCAGATGTCAATCGCTGGATCAGGACCATGTTGATCATGAATATGACTTCCAGCCGAGAGTCACAATGCAATGCAGATGTCAAACTAAACGACAATCTGTCTTCAATCGGATTCAGTGTGAACCTATGCCTGATGAAGATGAACCTCTATATGCTTCTGTCAACATGACCTCTCGGGATACTGGGGGTAGAAATGATAGTCCAGATGGAGTATATAGAGGCACCAGATCAAGAGTCCTGGCTTCTACTCAAAGGACTTTGATTTCTGAAGATGATTCTGAATTTCTTGGGGAATCTAACTTCCCACCTCTTCCTACTGGGGGTAGTTCTCCTATAACTGACTTTGATACACAAAGCAGTGATTCAGAACAAACAACATCCACCAGTTTATCAATAATCCCTCGTACAGTCACAACATATATGGTCGATGGGAATACTGATGAACCTTCTTCTTCCATGAATCCTCAAGAACAAAGAATTGCTTCTTTGGAACAGCAAATGAAGTCTATGGCTGATAATATGAAGTCGATGTATGAACTCATGGCAACCCAACTGCAAAATCGACAGACTATACCAGAGGCCATACCAATTGACACTGGTGTAAGTCCAGTACATGTTCCTCCAGCAGTACAATCCAATACTCCTGGGCAAGCTCAACCGGTTCCTAGTCACTCTGGAGCTGGGGGTAGTACTTATAATGTTGTTCCTCCTCCCAACTATTCTCTACAAGCTACAACTCCACAATCCTCCGGAGTTGTTACTGAAGAATTGAGGAATCTCCGAACTCAATTTGAGACATTCAAACAGAAGGATGGTTTACAAAGGTTAGGCATCAAGCAACCTTATCCGATAGAATGGAAGCAAGTATCGTATCCTCCTAAATACAAGCCTCCTACTATCTCATTCTATGATGGAACCACTTCTCCAAGTCAATTTATTAATCACTTTGAAGTGATGACTGACCAGCTGCAACCAAGTGACGCCCTCCTTACTCGGGTGTTTGTTGGATGTCTCAAAGGAACGGCCTATGAATGGTATAGAAGTCTCCCGGATGGGTGTATTACCTCATTTGCCGGTTTCAAACAAATGTTTCTTGAACGATTCTATGAAGGGCTCAATGACATGACTATGTCTGCTCTTATAAGAATCAAGCAGAAAAATAATGAAACTACGGAGGAATTCATTGAACGATTTCGAAGAGAAGCTCTGAAGATGCCTCTTGGGACTCCTGATGCTGTCACCATCGACACATGCAAATCAAATTTGTTGCCAATCATCAGCATGTGGACAGGTTCTACTCAATTTCAAGATTGGCCTTCCTTCATAGTCAGTGCCAAAGCCGCAGAAATCAGTGCTGAAACTTTCAAAGGTTTAGGAGTGCAGATGAATCCTAAAGAAACAGGTCAAAATACTAACAATAATGCTAAATTCAATAAAAGCAAGGGAAAAGAAACTCTTCAAGTTAATCTTCAGAGTAAAGATGCATCGACCGTTCAAACTCCTCATGCCTCTACAACTCAACAACCGAGAGCACCTCGCCCCAAAGAAGAATATTCTTTTGATGGCGATGATGTCCTTGGTATCTTTGAATGTCTGCTGAAAGGTAATAAAATACAATTACCTGAAATCAATAAACCTGATGAAGCTGGTAAGACGGATCATCCTAAATACTGTCCATACCACAGAATGTTGGGTCACACAATTCGTACATGTTATGTATTGAAAGGAAAGATCCAAGAAATGATTAAATCTGGAGCTATCTCTCTTACTCCGAAAGAGAAGACCGTCACCTCCAATGTCGTCTCTATGCAATTCGGAGATTTCCCTCCTCAACTCCTTGAAAGCGGGATCGTTCCTATTCCCAAGGCAACTCTTGAGATAGTGAATATTCCTCCTCCACAGTCTGAAGGGTTAGTACCAATCACTATGGAAACAGGAGAAATCATGTGGATTCATCCTGATCTAGTGGCAGACTTTGATTCTCCTCCTCTTCAAAAGACTACTTTCCGAAAGTCCAAGAAGGCTGGAAAGATTAAGTCATGTCATATGACTTCTCTCGGATCTACTCCCGACACAGAGCCAAAAGATAAAGAAGAAGCACTTGCTGGTGCTACTCGAACAGGGAAACCTTATCTAAAGGATTATTCCAAAAGTCCCGAGGATGCTTCTGATATCCCTCCTGCTGACAAAGATGTTCCTAATGTTCCTCTTGAAGAGGAATCACCCACTGCACCTGTTCCTTCCACTGCACCAATTGACCCTACTCCTTCCAAGCCCACAGCTCTTGAGAAAGGCAAACAACAGGCTCGATTTGATAAGCCCATCAAGAAGTCCCCTCCTCTTGGGCTTCAGAAACCTTATAACTTCGACATTCTAGCTCAACTTGCTAATACTCCAGCTAGAATGTCCCTCTTTGAACTTCTCCGTCTTTCTAAAGAGACTCGGGAGACGTTAAGTGAAGCACTTCTTCAGGCAGACTCTTGTCTTGCACAATTAAAGAAGCCAGGTGAAGAACCTGTCACTTGCTTACATTGCAACAGTGTATTGGAAATTATCCCAAATATCACCTTTACACAAGACGACATGCTACTGGAGGATAATCGACATGATCGACCTCTCTACTACACCGGTTATATCGATACAATGAAGATAGATCGTATCCTCATTGATCCAGGGTCTGCTATAAGTATAATGCCAAAGAGTCTATTGGATGAATTGAAAATCCCTCTTCACAAACTTTCCAAGACGGTTACTACTATCCTGGGATTCAATCAGAGCCGAAGCGAGCCTTTGGGAAAGATTCATCTGAAACTTCAGATTGGCGATTTCAGATCCAAAGTCACGTTCTATGTGATCGAGATCGTAGGATCTTATAATCTTCTTCTGGGGAGGCCCTTTCTTCATGAAAATAATGTAGTGCCTTCTACTCTTCATCAGTGTTTTAAATACATTGACAGCAATGGAAGAGTATAAAAGGAAGTTGCTGATATAAATCCCTTCCATGGGGTTGAAGCTTATTTCAATGATTCCCGGATGTACAAAGAAGAGTATACAAGGGTGATACAAGCTTTGGAGAAAGAGGATTCACAAAGTGAGACTGTAATAATCCCTGTTAAAGGTCGAACTACTCAGCAACAATCTCTTAAATCTTCTGGAGAAGCTCCCTTCATTATTCCAGTGAGCGGACGGATCTCTCCATTACCTCAGTCGTCTACTCAAGATACACTGATCATTCCTGTCAGTGGGCGTACTACAGTTCCTGTATCTTCACATATGAAACAGGATACTCTGGTAATCCCAGTTGGAGGGCGGACTACTCTTCCATCTCAGACTTCAAGGGAGCTCACCTCTTCTGAGCCATTTGTGATCGATCTTAATCGAAACAAAACTTCTTCTCGTTCTTCTTCTCCCCCTTTAGTCATTGATTTGGCTAAGATCTCTAAGGCTCAGCCTTCTTCCAATGTAAATACTGCTACTTTTAAATTTAATGAAAAGTCTCCATCTTTGCAGTACATTGATGTGTGTAATCATGTTCATAGTTATTTACATTTGTTAGATGACTTGAGAACGATAACCATAGGAGTTGTACAGACTTTCCATACAGATGTATCCCTATAATCAGTACAAACTTCATACTTTCTGGTTCCCAGCAGAAAGCCAGGAGACATTCCAATATTCTTCTACAAAGGACCCCAAAATCCTTCTAATCTTGAAGATGATGACAAAAACGATGATACTGGAAGATTACAACTACGTCGTTATAGTCAACAATCTAAAGACATCATTAAAAATATGGGTTATGATTTCAGAACTGGCCTCAGTAATGGAAAAGGAAGAAGAATGCCTGTTCGGATTCCTCCTTTAAAATATGGAAGAACGAAATGCGGATTAGGTTATATTGCTCCTATTCCCTTTATCAATACCATCCATGAAAATCCTGAATTTGACGAAGATAAGAGATCTGATTCTTCCAGTACTACCTCTTGGGATTCTGATACAAGTATCGGTGACTTCCACTGTAACATCCTGTATTCCAACATGGTCTCCATTGACCGTTCTGAAGAAAGTGATGAAGACGAAGATGAATTTAAAATCTCACCTGAATCAGAACAATGGACCAAAAGGTTAGATAATCAATGGGAGTTCCGATTCGAACAAAAAGAACCTCCGACTGAAGACAAACTTGTTCAAATAGATGTTGGTGAAGAGGGATCCCCCAAACCAATATTCATCAGTGAAAGTCTTTCAGAAACTGATAAGCAAGACATGATCAAACTTATTCGTGAATACATCGATGTCTTCGCTTGGAGTTATGAAGATATGCCAGGACTTGATCCACAGATAGCAACTCATAAACTCAATATCATGCCGAATGTTAAACCGGTCAAGCAACAACAGCGACGATTTCGTCCAGACATTATGGATGCAATTGAAGCTGAAGTCAATAAACTCATGGCCTCTGGGTTTATTAGAGAGGAACAACATCCTGATTGGGTGGCTAATATAGTTCCTGTCCTTAAAAAGACTGGCAAGATCAGAGTATGCATAGACTTCCGCGATCTCAATGCGGCATGTCCTAAAGACGAATTCCCTCTACCAATTACTGATGTTATGATTGATAATACCTGTGGGTTTGAACGGATGTCATTCATGGACGGGTATTCTGGGTATAATCAGATTAAAATGTTTCCAGATGACGAGAAACACACTTCTTTCGGAACGCCGATCGGTACATACTGTTATACAGTGATGCCATTCGGTCTCAAGAATGCAGGAGCAACTTATCAACGAGCTATGAGCACTATATTCCGTGAACATTTGCGGAAAACAGTCGAATGCTATGTTGATGATATTGCAGTTAAAAATCGACAAAAAGAGGATCACATCCAAGATTTGAAGACTATCTTTGATCTAATGCGTAAGCATCAATTAAAGATGAACCCTACTAAGTCCTTCTTAGGCGTCTCTAGTGGTAAATTTCTCGGCTTCGTCATTACCTCGAAAGGTATACACGTGGATCCCGAGAAGATCAAAGCCATCCAAGAGATGCGTCCTCCACGCACCTTAAAAGAGCTACGAGGATTTCAAGGAAGGATCGCTTATATCAGGAGATTCATCTCTAATCTTTCAGGACCCTGCAGACCATTCAATAAACTTATGAAGAAAGGTATTTCTTTTGTCTGGAATGATGAATGTCAGAAGGCATTCGATGATATAAAACAATATCTGATGAGCCCTCCAGTATTGGTACCTCCTGTCTCAGGAATACCGTTCCTCCTATATACCCGAGCAATGAATCATTCACTGGGTGCATTGCTCGCTCAAAAGAATAAAAATGGTCATGAACAAGCCATTTACTATCTCAGTCGTACTATGACCGGAGCTGAACCTCGATATTCACCGGTCGAAAAAGAATGTCTAGCCTTGATGTTCGCTGTCCAAAAGACACGACATTATATCATTGGTCAGACTATTCATGTCATTTCCAGGATCAATCCTATACGGGTCATGATGAAGAAACCCAGTATTTTGAATTCTCGATTGGCTAACTGGGGAATCTTACTTGCTCAGTATGATATGCACTATATCCCTCAGAAATCAGTCAAAGGACAAGCCTTAGCTGATTTTTTGGCTGCTCATTCAATTCCAGAAAATTCAAAACTCTATGATGAAATTCCAGATGAAGTCCTAGATTCAAACCAAATTGCTGAAGAAGATCTTACTTGGCGTCTATTCTTTGACGGAGCTTCGAGAATAGGTCCTAATGGTGACATTGTCGCTGGAGTTGGAATTGTTCTTGTGTCGCCAGAAGGTCTTGCTATCCAAAGGGCTTATTCTCTCGATCAACCATGTTCAAACAATGTAGCTGAGTACAATGCACTGCTTATTGGTCTTCAACTCGCTAAACATCTGAATATTCAATATTTGGAAGCGTATGGAGATTCTAAACTCATTGTCAATCAGATAATGGGTACTTATGAAGTTCGCCATCAAGATCTGGTTCCTTATCATAGATCGGCTATATCTATGGCTTCTTCATTTGAAGGGTTCTTCATTGAGCATGTTAGGCGAGCATGTAACACAAAAGCTGATGCTCTTGCCAATCTTGCGGCGGTGTTGGCTATTCCAATTAGACGTCAACAAATGATTGTTGTTTGCAATCGAGAATTATTTCATCTCGAAAACAATCTAACTCTAGGACTTCCAGTTGACATTGAAGAATCAACATCTCATGATGTCAACACAACAAGAGGATTTGGATTTAGTCGTAAATCATTATCATCTTCATCTGATTCTAGCATGGAATTCATCTTCAGTAATTCAGCTGAGACTCAGAATACGGATAAAGATTGGAGACTTCCTTTCTTAGATTTCGTATTGTATGATATTCTTCCAGATAATCCGAGTGAAGCGGCATCTATCAGACGACGATCACTCAGATTCTATTACAATCATACTACAAGAACCTTATATCATCGAGCTTATGATGGTTTACTTCTTCGATGTATTGCCGGTGATGAGGCTCAACAAATCATTCGTGAAGCACATGATGGAATTTGTGGAGCACATCAGCCTGGACCAAAACTTCAAGACCGTATTCGACGTATGGGTTATTACTGGACCACTATGGTATCAGATGCTATCGAATATGTAAGGAGGTGTAAAGCTTGTCAAATCCATGCGGATTTTATTCATCAACCCTCAGAATTTCTACATCCAACGGCAGCATCATGGCCCTTCGAAGCTTGGGGCATGGACATTATTGGTCCGATCAATCCGCCATCATCAAAAGGTCATCGGTTTATTCTCGCAATAACCGATTATTTCTCCAAATGGGCTGAAGCTATTCCTTTATCTGAAGTCAAGACGTCCAATGTCATAAACTTTATCAAACATCATGTCATCTACAGATTTGGTGTTCCCCGACGCATTATTCATGATAATGGTCCACAGTTCGTCAGTCAGAAATTTACTCGATTCTGTGACGATTATCGGATCAACAATGTGGCTTCTACCGCATATAATCCGACAGCTAACGGATTAGCAGAAGCTTTCAACAAGACCATCATCAAACTCTTAAAGAAGTTTGTTTCTACTAACAAACGTAATTGGAACGAGAAACTTGGTGAGTGTTTGTGGGCTTACCGGACTACAGTTCGTAATGCTACTAAATGTACACCTTTCTCTCTGGTGTACGGATGCGAAGCTGTTCTTCCATTAGAGATTCAAATTCCTTCTTTAAGGATAGCAATCGCTAATGAACTTACTGCTGAGAATAACGATCGTCTTCGACTTCAGGAGTTAGAAGCTCTGGATGAAAAGCGATTATCTGCTCAACAGAATATCGAATTCTATCAAGCTAGAATTTCAAGAGCTTTTAACAAGAAAGTCAGAATTCGAGCATATCAAAAAGGAGAACTTGTTCTAACAGTCAGACGTCCTATGACTATGACTCATATGAGCAAAGGCAAATTCGACGCAAAGTGGGAAGGTCCCTATATTGTGAGCAGAGTTTTCTCAAATGGAGCTTATCAACTCTCAGAACTTGATGGTCAAAAAGTTATGATGCCTATTAATGGCAAATTCCTTAAAAAGTATTATGTATAAATATAAATACTTGTAAATCATCAGACAAGTTCATGCATATAAATAAAATTTTATTTTATTTTAATCATGAATGATAGTACATGATATTAAGGAAGATCACTATCATCCTTCTCTACATTTGGACGCGGACCGCTGCCGTCCTTCTCGAAAACGCGATCAGCAAAGGAACTGAGAACTTCTTTGCTGGAGCCCACGAGAAACTTGCAGGCTGCCATCCTCATGGCTTCCTCTTCTTCAGTCCTTCCTGGATCAAGCAGAAAGTCCAGAATATCTCGTGGCGGCTTGGGTGCAGACGAACCTTCGCCTGCTTCTACTTTCTTCGGCTGAACTGGATCGGCAGGGCATTCTTCAGTGTCCTTCTGAACCTTCGAGACGATTTCAGCCTTCTTGGATGCTTCTTCAGACGACATTTTTATGTTGAAGAGTAGAAGTGTTCGTTCTTGTTAGATTTCTGCTATATTTATAGACAGAAGTTCCTCGAATAATGAAACGACACATTCATCCGATGGTTCGTCCGTTCATTAATGCCTGACGGTTCATCCGTTCATTTATTACATTCATCTGACGGTTCGTCCGTTCATTAACGCCTGACGGTTCATCCGCTCATTTATCACATTCATCCGACGGTTCGTCCGTTCATTAAAATGCCTGACGGTTTATTCGTTCATAAAAAATTGAGTTCAAAGATATTTTTATGTCTGAATTCTATTTTTTTTAATCAGCATTAAACTAAGATCATTTCTGGTTTAATATCATCTGATAGAATTACAAATTTTGTTTGTATATTCTATTCTATTGAAATGTGTCATGTATTATTTACCTCTGAACATATTTTCTATGAATATATCATTACCAAAACAGCAAAACAAAAATCAGATCAAGAATTCTCATTTGATTTCATTCAGAATCAAAACATTGAATACAAGTGAAAATGAAAAAGATTCATTTATTAGGAGTTATTAACTCCCTGATACGACCAAGAATAGCATTCATTTTCTCTTCATGGGCTTTTTTAACTCTTTCAGCTGCTTCCACTGTGACATTCTGTTCGTCAAAAATGATAATAGCAGTTTGGAGACGGTTAGCTTCTTCAATTTGTTTCGCCTGCATTTGCTCTCGCTCCTTTTGAAGAGTTTCACAGCGTTCAGCTTCAGAAATATAAGCAGCAGTAACCTCAGCTTGCTCTGTCTCTATAACAACGATTCGCTCTTGAAGGCGAGCCAACTCTTTCAAATTCTTCAGCTCTTCAGCTTTGGATACTTTATCTTTCTCCAGAAGCTCTACTCTTTGACGAGTAGCTAATATTTCTTCGCCCTTTTCTACTAATTTCTCAGAAGAAGAGGCAAGAAATGCTTCTAATGCAGCTTGCTGAGACTGAGCTTTATGCTCTAGTTGACTAATCTCTGCCGCAGTTAAAGATTGAATGTCTTCTTTCTGAGTCTCCCAGTATTTTTGGATAGTTATTTCCAACTCATCCAGAAGATGTTCGAAGAAGATGCACTGAGATTCGCAACCAGCATGTCGCAACGCCATGAGCGGGAACTTGACCATAGTTCGAAGATCAGAAAAGGGCATAGCTTCATCCTTCAAGAAACGTCTGGAATATGTATCTAGATATGAGTAAATGATCTCTGAATACATTCCCAGAGTTCTTGCTAGTCCAGTCTCAAATCCAGGTGTCGCTGTCATCATTGAAGAAGAAGCTTGAATGTTCTCTACCCTGGGAACGGAAGTATGTGCTACTGGAGAAGTTGGTAAGTGTGAACTACCTTCATCAGCATCAGCCTGAATAAGCGGAGCATGAGTTGAACTCATTGCTGCAGCAGTTCCTACAATCAAAGAAAATAATAATAATCAGCATATAGAGAAAAAGAAACAGCAGAAACAGAATTTGAAATAAAGTTCTACCAGGCTGAGGTTCATATTCAATATGTTGAGGGAGTCTGGCGTCTTCTCGTAGCCGGTCCATGATAGTATCCGACACCTGCTTCATATGGCTGCTTCCAGCTCCAGAATTACTGGGTACTGGAGCATTGTCCGGAGATTGAGCAGGTTCGGGGCTAAGTTCCATTCTGTTCCCCTTGACTTTATCCTCATCATAAGGAGTAGAAGTGCCAGTATGCCAATCTTCTCCTCCTTCAGCCTCTTCTTCTTCTTCTTCATCCCCAGCTTCAGGATGAGTCTCTGATCCGGAGTCTATGATATTCACATCTTCATCAATCTCAGGAACAGTGATGACAGCTAGCTCAGTATTGACTGCTGGTTCAGTCTTCTCTGAAATGTCAGTTCGAAGAATGATGTCTTGACAAACATTCTTCAACAAATCATCAGTAGCTGATAGCTCGGACGCCGGCACGTCTTCATCGCCTTTGGTCAAAGAAATGTTCTCTTCAGCTTGGGTTTTAGGAACTTCTGGCTGTTCTGTAACCTCTGCCAGAGCTGGTTCTTCTTCAGAATAATCAATCTGATCATCCAGTGCCTGGATGACGCCTTCAGTCCCATGCTCAAATGGGATCATCCTCATCTCTGAGGGTTCAATAACTACTCCGCTTGTTGTTGGAGCAGTTGTTTCCTGAGCTTGAGCAGATTCTACCTCAGTCTGTTCAGTTGAAGCTGTTGGAAGGTGAATATCATCAGACTCTGTTTTCTCAGTAGAAGCCGTTTCGTTGATTTCTGGCAAAACTCCTCCACTCATAATCGTTTCTAGGAGTTCTCATTGCCTTTTATCTTGCTGACGGTCTTCTTGACATACTTTCCTCTCGACCTCCTTGTTATCAAAGGAGCGTTGTCTTCATCAGTCTCTTCGTCTTTATCGGCGGCATCATCTTCATCAACTGAGATGCCACCTAAAGATGAAGTAGCAGTTACTGACACTCCTTTCTTCTTCTTCTTAGATGTCTGAGACTTAGTACTCCTTTTGGAGACGGTCTCAGATTCATCACTTCTCTTCCTCTTAGAAAGTGATACAAATATAGGTGGAAGAACTTCATCAGGAAAATTTCCCTCCTGGAATAATTCATATAGAGGCTCAACCTCTGCTGTCTCATCTACGGGTTCCGGAGAAAATTGTTGAATAATAGTCTTTTTCTTTGACCTCTTCGATGGAGCTAGGTCATCCTCCGCAACAAAAGTCTTCAGATTGAAACTCGGCTTGAAGGTGCTCGACGAAACATAGAAGCGAGCATAGGTGTAAAGCATCTTCGTTCCCGTGCTTGATAAAGGATTAGGCATAGAGAATACAGCTTTCGTATCTCTAGCCGCAAAATATCTCCAGGCTCGAGCTCCGTCAATAAGCCCTCCACGAGCAGAAAGGCAAGTGGTGGCGTTCCCAACGTGGAGTTGGTCATATCCGAATTGCCTGGCAAATCGGCTTGGTAAATACGGCTCCAGATACGTCATATCTTCATGACGGTATACTAGATGAGAGGGCCGAATTCTCTGCAACCATTGAAAGGCTACATCATCTAATCTGTTCCCCATATCTCCATCCATCATATTTAGGGGCATGCTTTCATAGCCCAGTGGTGGAGGGACACATTGAATGGACCAATATGAAGCTCGATTCAGGACATTTCTGCATTCTGGAAGGGTGTGAACCTTCCAGAAAGTCTCTCCAGAGTACCTCTCCAAAAAGAGACTGCCACTCCCTCCTGCCCCTGGAGGTATCAAGCCGTCATGATGGAAGAGGAGCCAACCATACAGATATGTGAAAGGCATCTCTATCCGTGGGAATTCCTCAGTCATCTTCCTCTGATCAGAAAGCATGTTGGTTACAAAATTCCGAAGACCTACATTCAGTCTACAGGTCATCGCTGATAATAAGTCTAGCTTGTAACCATACATAAGGCGCACCGCTGCAAAGATAACGCCTCTATGTATCCTGTCCAGAGAGCTGGAACCAGGAACGATGAATCTTCTTAACCACAGAGATAGGAATCCGGCCAAATGACCGTTCCTGGACAGAATCTTTCCACTCTGTCTCACGTACGAGTTGAAAGTGGTTCCAGCTTTGAACTCGTAC
This sequence comes from Iris pallida, assembly GCA_029216955.1. NCBI lineage: Eukaryota > Viridiplantae > Streptophyta > Magnoliopsida > Asparagales > Iridaceae > Iris > Iris pallida. The sequence goes on along the minus strand of JANAVB010025400.1, from coordinate 4,310,563 downwards.
CAGTCTTCAGTGATCGTGAAATCCTTGCAGTCATATTTCTCCAACAGATAAGTGATTTCACTCTCAGAGAGAGGCTTGAAGTTGCTAATCTGGTACCATCTCTTCTCGTTTATCTTCTTCTCATCCTTTTCACGGTTCATGAAAAGGTAGGACATCCATTTCTGAATGTGGTTGCCGGCTTCATCTTTAGAACTCTTGTAATATAGAGTACATGTGCCAAAATGGCACATCATCTCTTCAAATAAATGCACCATCTCTGGGTTCTTCTCTGACAGAAAGTTCAGCTCTTCTGTCGTTGGCACATACTCCTCATACGGCAGGGTGCCTGAAGGCAGATGTGAGATGTATTCTATCTCATGAAGGGCAAAGCTCATCTCCCCTTTCGGAGTCATAAATGTCCCCGTCCTGTGATTGTATCTCTCAATCAAGGCTAGGAACAGAAAGGGGTTAGGCCTGAAGCCGTAGGATGAATTGACGACGGCGTCATACAGGTTTATCTTCTTCAGCTCAGTCTCAAAATTCTCCAAAGCCCAGTGGACCAAAGTCCTTCATCTTACGTTCTCCTGATTCATTAAGCCGTTCATCCTCGGCGTCGAATCGGTGGGGTAGAACGCATTCTTGTTTGCCATGAATTCGTTTATGAAAATGGGCATTCTGAATGGCATTAATATTGATGAGTCTTCAGGTGGTATGCATCCAGGCTTCAAACCCCGAAACACTGATACGTGATTTTCTGGGGCACTGAAAAATCCCTCCTTCCGGTAAATGATGCGGCTTGCCTTCGCCTGCTGATATTCTGTTATATGCCAGGACATCTTTCTCGGATAACTGGCATGCATGAATCTCATGACGGACAAGCCCCTGGAAACTTTCGGCCAGTACATGGGTTAATTTACATCACCTTCGAAATAAAAACAGACTTTCTCTCTAATACTCTTTGGCTGTGATTTCTGTGCTATGGCATCCCCGAACAGAAATGCTGGTTTCTTGTGGGACACCAGATCAAGACTCTGAAAGGGTTGACCATTCATCAGACAAAGTAGGGTTGTATGATCTTGATTGGCCAACAATGACAGTCTGGCTTCTGGAAGATCAAATTGAGGGAATTTCACATGAGATAAATCATGTTTAAACGTAAAACTCAAGTGCCCCTCATAATCTGCTTCCTCACTTCGGATGTTCACTGAAGAAAATAAAAGAAGACAAGGTCAGATATGTTTTCTATGTCTACGAGCCTTGTGCGTGTATAGCAGTGTTTGAAGGAAATTTCAAAAGTCACGCAGACTTTAGATAGATATACTATTCACGCAGGTGTTTAATTCACGAAAAGTTCAAACAGATTAGAATGAAAATCACGTATCATTGCCAGAATCACATTTGAGTGAAAATGACAAAGACACGCTGACAGATCAAGACTAATCTATCCAGAAGATGACTCTCAAAAGTCTGCGTGATTATTACAACATTGACATCTCTGTCAACATATGAAAAATCACGCAGAGTCATCATGAAAGCTGCGTGACTATTTCAACATCAACATCTCTGTCAATATATGAAAAATCACGCAGAGTAATCATGAAAGCTGCGTGACTATTTCAAACATCGACATTTCTGCCAACATGAAAAATCACGCAGAGTCATGAGAGTCATGCTCATTTGCGTGAAACACAGAGCTTCGTAAACACGAAGATGTGAAGTATGGCCGACCCTAAAGAGGGGGCATACTTTATTAATATCCTTTGCCCTAAGAAGAGGGGATATATTTCTGAAGTTCATTACTTGTTTTAAGATCCTAAAATTTCTATGTGGAGTTCATCTTCATCTTCATCTTCAACAGTTCGTATTCCCCCATCACTTACGTTGAATAGGGGGATGCGTGACTTCTCGTCGAGGAAGTCTATCAGTGGTGGCACGAGAGGAAGTCGCAGGGGCTTTCCCCTTGGCCTGAGAGTCGGCTTTCTTGGGAGCCATTGCTGTTGAGAAAGGGAAGAGGAAGTCGAAGAAGATGAAGTTCGTCGGAGGAGGGAAGTTTTCTCTTCTGTGGATTCTCTCTCTAAAAGCAAGTAAAGAATGAAAGAAGTGGATTATGGCTTATTTATAGGCTCGTGAAGAATTCTAAACGGCACATCATTATTTGCCTCGATTTAGGAGTTTGATACGGGATCCTAACTGCACAGAATCCCAACAGTCCAATCATTAAGGAGTAAATATCTCTTTAAAGTCATCTCAGCGTGACTAAATTCATTTTATCATCTTGATTTCAAAGTATTTCGAAATAATTTATCATTTTTCGAAAACTTTGAAGGGGGTTTTGTAGGCCTTAAAAATGAAAGTCACGCTGAGTTGTTCAGAACAGAGTCTCAAAGTCACGCTGAGTTGATCAGAACAAAGTCTCAAAGTCACGCTGAGTTGATCAAGACAAATGTTTAAAAATTACGCTAGAGACAGCTCATCATTTATCAGAAATGTCATTATGACTGACAACACGACAGTCGAAGAATGTCTCCTCGTATGCCACGTATGCACGGAACTCGAGAGATCACAGCCGACTGTTGCGTGACTTTTGAAATCTTCTTCAACAAGACTCAGCCTTCATCAAGTTGGCGTAGCAAAAGAATTTCTTGTCATTTAATGCGACTGACAAAGTAATCACTGTCAGAGATTTTGTGTCAGTCGAGGTACATCGAATCAAGACAGCTGGCAGTCCTACCTCAAGCTTGCGTATATTTTGAGCCTTCTGGCTCAAGTCTGCGTGTATTTTGAACTTCTATGTTCCTTCATCAAGTTTGCGTGGATTTTGAAACTTTTTGCCCCAAGTCTGCGTGGATTCTGAAGCTTCCTGCCCCAAGTTTGCGTAGATTTTGAAGCTTTCTGACCCAAGTCTGCGTGGATTTCGTCCTCAACGAGCCTGCGTGGATTTCATCAAATTGGAGTACGTGGCAGCGATGCCACTGATCTCTCGCTTGCGTGTCCTGTAACTTGCACACGACTCATGCATGATTGTCATGTGTCCAACAGTTACAGGCCACGTCCAGTAACTGCTCATAACCTTGCGTATGTTAGATCCTGCGTGATTTTCAATTATGCATAGGCTGTGAAGACAGTTATCCTTTCAGTTATTTTTGACTCTATAAATAGAGTTCTTTTCTCATTCATTGTACAGATACATAGATATCTAAATTGCTGTTGAAATTTTGAGAGCTTTTCTTCTTCGCATTGTCCAAGCGATAAAGCGATCGTCTTCTAGATCGGATTCCTACAGTTGTAATTTTCCCAGATACACAATAAATAAAGTGAATTTATTTATGGAAAACAATATTGAACCTCATCTTTCAACATTGCCTATCCATAGCAGCCACATATCACTACCATACACTATAATGTTTCCCTCATATCTAATAGGAAATTAGAAACTAAAATCTCCAATTTTGCCTGGAATAATTATAATATGCAACTTCTCGTATGGTAATAAGATACACATGACCAACAAGCTTTGAGATTAAATGGTTTACCTATTATTCTCCTAGAACATGCAATATAGTTATGTCCTACGGGAAACTAGATATTTATCCAAAAACAAAATATAAATCATTATTTGGGGTGGGGTTGACCCATGTTCTCCAATAAGTAAATATAAAAGATTCACTTAAGCTTTCTAACAAATAGTACCTCTGAGAGAATACCACCTCCACATCCGACATCTATGATCTTTAATCCTTCAAAAGGTCTAGCGCAGTTTGGATCTTTTCTGAATATAAGAATTAACTTTTAGCATCAAATATCATAAAAATACAACATAGTCAGGCTTCGACTATAATATACAATTCTTTTTGTAAGAATCTTCCAATTTTGAAAATGTTCCAAGAACTTAATATAGGATAGGAAGATATGAAAACATTACACTCCAGTTGAAGTTGTATTTGTCACCAAAAATACACGTGAGCATGTGCATGAGAAAGGAGGATATGAACTGCATAATTCATCCATCATAGCATTTACAACTAAAAGACATGAATCCAGTTTGAATGGTGATCAATCTAAGTGTAAAACAATATAGAGCAATATGATTTTACATTTCAGGACCATGAAGGTCATCTGAAAAGAAAATATAAAGACAAAAACAAAAACAATGGCACCTACAATGAAGTACATAGGAAAAGAAGTTAAAGCATGATGAGTCTGAGGTCATTGTCATATATTCACTTTATTGGCTCATGAGTAAAATTTTCGATATAATTTCCATGTAATCAACTAGTCGGTAGTTGGACTTACATGATATATATGCATGACCAGTATATCTACCACCCTCTTCAACTAGCCTTCAACGTTTTATGGCAAGAGCTGCTCTTGCTCACAACTAACACAGATACGAAAGTTGGGCACTAAGGCCTGGTTTGGGATTGTTGTTGCTTTTCAGAAAGCAGTAGCAGAAGCAGCTTTTGAAAGCAGTCTCCCACCTGCTTTGTCACAAAATTGAACTAGGTTTTTAAAAAAAATGATAAGCTGATGTTAGAAAACAGCTTTTGGGACTGCTTTTCAAAACATAAGCTGAAGCAATCATGATAAGCAATCCCAAACCAAGCCCAAGCTGCCCAACTTGGTTGTTGTCAGGTGGACAGGCGGCCGAAAAACCTTAGGAATGCTTTGTTGGGCTTTTTCATGCTCTATAGCCAACTCAATTTAGATGGGAAAAGTCATGGCGACCATCATGATGATGATGATCCCTTAAAAGTTTGAAATTTGATCACAGGTGGTTGCATATCCGGAATTAAAGAGATGATCTTGCATCACCTCTGATGTTATTTAAATCATGTTTCACCGACAGGCACCTAATTGTTGGGACGGGAAGTCTGAATTGAGAACGTATTGTTTCAAAATACATGCATGACTGATTTTCACCTCTACAGGCAGTACTACCTCAATAATCAGGAGCGTATATGTTGAGGTGCACAAGAACCATATGGAATTGTGAGGCAAACGTAAGTGGGTTTAGCTCTGGTCTCGAACTTTCTATCTAACACAAGCTAACATAAAGTTGCAAGGGAAACAAAGGTACATCTCTTGGTCTCCTGTACTTTTCTTCACATCCTGGAAGTAGTAAGCTAAATCATGAAACCATTCGAAAGTTCGATTGAAAAGAAAACAAGACCTACAAATCTCTTTTGTTCTTTTGTCTCAATATCCATCCCCCTCAAGAAAACACACCCGACCAGCAGCCCATCCACCTCGGCAAAATTTTAGAAGAACAAAAAGAGAATAACAATGTTGTCCAAATGGCTAACATTATTCAAGAGTGCTGGGAATATGAAGTTCAAGTTACCTTCCTGTATAATATTAACACTCTGTTGAACTCTCCCCATCCGGAAAAAGAAGAGGGGAGGGGGTGGTTGAGGGGGAGAAAAACAGAAGAAATTGATAACAACATATGGTTCAACTAGCTAACTTTATTTCTTTTCAGGAGTGACTGGACCACTTCGAATTCTTGAGAAGTCGGAAAAAAAAGTAAGGTGAACATGTTATCATATATTTATTGACCATTGTATCTCCATCGTATCATCTCCTATATTTTTCAATTTTCCATTTCAGTATATCTGGATTGTGTCATATTGTGTCGTACATGTATCCATGAAACACTGAAGCATAGCCTTCACGAGTTGGTATCAAATTCCAAAGAAGACAACTGGGAGAAAGAGGGCCTCTCTACAAGTCCTCAAAGGTCTAGTTGGTGGAAGTCGAGATCCATACACTATCATTAGTTTGCTACTTTGTTAGCTTTTACTTAAGATATCAGTCTACAAGAATATGACTAAAAGAATTAAAGATACTTAGTAGCAATGGCCCTGCCTTTCAAAAGATTTCTAGCCAAGGAAGATATCCTCAAAATACCTGAAATGTCGACAGAGTGCGGAGCGGATGAAAGACACCCGAGTTGGATTCATGGCGTGTAACGGTTTGAATGGTCCTTCGAAGTCCCACCTACATGTTCCAGCCGACAAAAGGTCCAACCATTTCCATTCAAATATCAAACATCTCACAAATTTTTATTCCTAATTCATATGTTAATTAAACAATATAGTAGTGTAAGTCAACTTCATACCATCTACAATTAAGTTGCCTACAAATTCACACACGGATGGTACACTAATAGGATTGATGTGGCAATTTCACAAGGGTGAACCTGGCACATTTGGCAGCCCAAAACTCAAAGGCAAAACTCTTGAGCTCAAAAAATATATGGGTTAATTACGCTAACCACCCCTATAATTTAGGTTTATTACACAGGGTACCCTTATTTCGAAAATATTGATATGGGGTACCCTATTGTGGACAAATAAGGGCGGTTAGTGTAATTACCCATTTTCAAAATAAGGGTACCTCGTGTTATTATGGGCTAATTAGAGTTTAGACCCTGGATTTTATACCAGTTTAGAGTTTAAGCCATGACTTGTTCAATTGGGAAGTTTAGACCTTGAATTTTTATTATATGTTTCATTTTTCCCATTATACCCTCCCTAATCTATATATGCAAGTTTCATTGTCAAGCATGGAAGGAGGTACAATGGAAAAATAAAACAAATAATAAAAATCTAGGGTCTAAACTTTCTAATTGGACAAGTCAGGACTTAAACTTTAAGCTGGTATAAATCCAGAGCCTAAACTCTAATTAGCCCTGTTATTATTTTCAAAATAAGTGTACTCCATGTAATAAACATAGGGAGGTTAGTGTAATTAACCCAATAAATATTAATGATGTTTCAATAATATAACAAAAAACTTCCAGTTTGGATCAACTTGGGCCGAACCCCAAAGTGGAATCAAAAGTGATGAAAGTGTCATTTGCTATTAATCCAAAATAACGTTCGAAATCACCTTCTTCTTTTTTTAGTTCTAGGAGTTCTAGAGCCATGACGCAGGAGAAATGTTTAAGTGCAAATAAATATTTTTCCTATAGCAATCGAATAATTTCTCTCTTTTTTTCCTTAATTAAACCCAATTATTACTCATTCGAAGGCCCTTTGTGTGTAGCCAATTTTAGAAACAAATCAACTTAGCACTAGATTCTTGTTCGATCGAATTAAGAAGGGAAAAAGAGGGGAGGGGGGAATGTCGGTACCAGGTATCGGCAATGGCGGCGAACTTCGCGACCTCCGCCTCGTTGAGAGAAGATCGGAAGTCTGGCGGCGGCCGCGGCGGAGGCGGTGGGGATTCAACTCCTCCGACGGATTCAGGCGGCGGTGGCGGCGTAGGCGTGTTGGAGAGACATCGGAAAGAGCGAAGAGAGGGGGAGGAGGAAGGATTAGGGTTAGGGTTTGTGGTTATGGATCGGAGGAGGTGACGGTGGTAGAGTCGGTGGAGCGACCTCCCGGCCATCTTCGTTGAAGCGGTACAAAACAGTGACCAGAGCAGAGGGGGTGTCCGTATATACTCAACCCGACCCGAACCCGTTTAAGGCTTGGCTTTGCTATCCTGCTTTGGTACACGTCACCCTCGGTATAGGTGGCTCTTTGGTTCAGCAAACTGGAACCAAGTAAAAAATCGAGAAGCGAAGAATTTGCGTACACCTTGTATGTGTATCATGAGTATGCATATTTTATAAATAACTTGATTGGTTCGAGGAAGTGGAAGTTAAAAGTGGAAAATAATATATTTAATATTTGGATAAATGTTAAAGTGAATTAGAAAGTGTAAATTATTATTATTACTATTATTATTATTATTATTATTATTTCTCACAATTTTTTCTCATTATCATTATAAATTGTTTCTCACAAATGTATTGCTTGTCATTAATAATAATATTTATACTATTAACCATTATTAATTGTTATAATTTATTATTTCTCACAAATTCTCTCACGCCTTTCTCTCATCACTGTTGCCCCCGCTCGTTGAGGTCTCAGAGGCCGACGCCACCTCCGGCTCCTCGCCCCTGTCTAGTGCTTGACATGGTCGTTGCACGCCGCATGCCCGCTACGAGGTCGATGAACTCCGATGACAAGGTCGTCATCAGGGTCGTGGCTTCGAAGTTAAGGAACTCCACACGCTACACGACTAGCTAGGGATGGATGCCGCCGCCTCTCGCTTGGGGAGGACCGCTCGACGCAGACCTCGACGCTCGCTTGTTGCCGCTGGGCTTTGCCCGACTTCGGCGACTCCCCCACTTCTGTCATTCGTATAATTTTTAAAAGGGTAAACTGCAAAAAATCCCTCGTTAAATGTGCACATTTTGCGTAGAAAGACCTTTTAGTCAAATTTAGCAAATAAAGACCCCCGCAATCTATGGCTTGCTCGGCCAGCCCCCTACCGTCTGTTGACCGTTAGTTTTGACCATTAATAACATTTTTTTTAAAAAAAAAAAAAAAAAAAAAAAAACCTAAACTACCCCCTTCCCTAACCTCTCCCCCCTCCCCCCCCCCCCTAACCCCTCCTCCTCCCACCTCCCCGTCCCCCTCAGCCCCCTCCTCCTCCCTCCTTCCCGTCCCCTCCTCCTCCTCCACGCCCCCCCTCAGCCCCCCTTCACTCCGGCCAGCCCCCCTCCTCCTCCCCGCCCCCCTCAGCCCCCCTCCTCACTCCGGCCAGCCCCTCCTCCCTCTTCCCTGCCCCGGTCAGCCCCGCCTTCCTCCTCTTCCTTCCCGCACCACCGGAGAGAGAGGGGGGAGAGAGTGGAGGGGTAAAATGGTCATTACATACCCCCACTTAATAGTAGTTAACGGAAAGGGGACAAAATGAGCAAATTTTATACTTTCAGGAATTTCAAGAGCATGTGGTCTTTAAGTACAAAAAGCGGAAATCTAACGAGGGGTTTTTTGCAGTTTACCCATTTTTAAAAAGTGAGAAAATAGCAAAAAAATGGAGGAGTTCCAGGGACAAAAATTGTCCCTATCCAATCAACCCAGATCTGCCTTCACCTCCCTCCACAACCAAACAACGAAAGTGTCGACGTCGTCGCCCACTTCCGAATTTTAGGCAGTTCCTAGGGGCAGTTCAACGAACCAAACAACCCCTACAAAAAAGTGACTTTTCTTGTAATGCTTAATTTAGGCGGCAAATGTTAAAGACAATGCAACATAAGGCAAAATAAATGTCATATTATTTTCAATATTCATAATGTCCTTGAAACATTGTTAGGGGGACAATATGTCACGTCTCGATTCCGTAGAATCGATAGTCGTCCCCCGGTGTGATGCCGTGCGAACATAAGTTGCGATCGCACAAGGCATAATCATAAGGTTATCTGAAACACAACATCAAGTTGAGTACGCAAAGAAATTGAACAAACACATTTAAAAATAGAAAGAACTTTTCTTTCATTTATAATAAACATCATTTACATGACTCTGTTACATTCATTTGCCTCGCAGGCTACAACATGATTCGATTATAAAATGAACGCTGATGAGATAGTCGTTCCATATATTACATCCCCATTTACAACAAAATATTTCCAAAGACCTGGAATCTTGGGGAGTCGATCATTTCTTCTGGACTGAATGTGGAGTCTTCAAAAGAATCAAAACAAGCCTTCAACACACGGACGAGACTTCAAATGTACTTACATCACCTTGAGCTTAAGTGGTACGCCATTCTTGGTTCGGGGTACCTGTGGAGAGCGAGGATCAGTACATTATACTTTATACTGGTGCGTGGCAAATTAAGTTCCATGCTCTCATTTGGTTGAAGAGTCTATATGACTTAGTTTTGTGAATCTTTCTAACCATCCTAATGAATTTCAGACAAGCATATGACAGGCATAATGTAAATTATGCTAGAACTTATCCACGACAGAGCGTGCCATGCAATGTGAGACTTACCATATTCTTTCTTGTCAATTGTTATCGCTAGTATAGCGTGAGCAAATTATGTGTGTTTGGTCACTGACACAACAAGCCATCCTGGACTCATAGCTTTTGTTAGTCGGGGCCCTTTCAACGCAAGTAGCGAGCCCCGCTGAAAGTCTCCACCTAATCCATGATATTAACTAGCACAGCTATACCGTATTTTTTCCTAGACTGAAACGGTCCCGTGGCCCTGGGGTGCCGCTCGAAAAAACTTTTACCTTGTCGACAAGTTGTCCATGACCGTGTTTGAACAATTTAATTACTAAAGCATGGTCTACATTTTTTGAAAACTTAATTATTTCATCGTGTCCCGCCATGTCGTGGCATCACTTTGTTCAATGAGTCAATACTTTGTTCAACACAGTTTTATAAGATAAGTAAATGTGTCTGTGCCCTTGCATCTATCATTTCATTTGCAATAATGTTATCGATTGAACTAAGAAGGGGGTCGAGAAGAGAAGGGTCAGTCACTCACCTTAATTTTTGCTCGAGACGAGAGACTTGTTGGTCGCGCTAGTCGTCGCCTATGCGATTACTTGAAATTGCACAAGCAACTGATTAGAACACTGTATTATTCAAGGAGTTTGATATGTAAATGCGAGTTCAAAAATGCAAGCCATCAAAACTATCGAAAACATTCATGAAAATGCATTCAGAAAACCAAAGCCAAAGAAACAAGTGCGACATGAAAAGCAGAGCAATGGGAGGCCTCTTCCGACTCAGCCGTAGAGTCCATCCTCGAGGCACAACCCGCTGAATATGGGACTTAATTTCGAAGAAGCCTTTCCATAACGAGAAAATGATCTTAATTCAATCGTTCCCGTTCGACTGTTCACTACTAAAATACAACGATTTAGCGACGGCCGTATCCGTCGGCAAATTATGTTACCGACGGATTTTCGACGGATACGGGCTAAAAAAATCCGTCGGGAATATCCTCGTCGCTAGTCCGCTGCTTCGCGACTAGTTAGCGAAAAATTTCCGTTGGCAAAATAAAAACTTTTAGCGACGGCTAACCGACTGCTTCCCGTCAACATCGACAGTTTAAATTTTTAATATATTCATAAAATTAGCGACGGACAATTTGTCGCTAAATCGTTTCTAACCGTGTATCCGAGGGTTTCTGATACGCAATATCCGTCGCTCAGAGCGTCGCTAAGCTCGACGGATTAGCGGCGGAAGAGCGACGGATAATACATCGCCACCCTTCTGGAAATCTTCCATATATTCCAGAATATGAGCGACGGAAAGTCAGTCGCCCTTCCGTCGCGAAAATTTTCCAGAAACATGCCAGCGGACAATCCGTCAGGAAACCGTCGCTAGCTGCAAAAATCAGTCGGTAAGCCGTCGGTAATCCATCGATACCTGCAACAGCCCGTCGGCAACCCGTCGGTAATCCGTCGCTAACTGAAATTTTTTGAAAAAATTTTTGCAGGAAAGAGACTATTCCCTGTAAGATAACATATTCAGCATCCACCATACATATAACATATCCGACATCCAATATATCCAACAAATATCTATATTGCCAACACAATATCTCCAAATATCCAATATATCACAACATACACAAAAAATATCCAACACAATATCCAACACACTATCCCAACATACATAGCAAAATATCCAAACATAAACAACCCAATACAAATAGTCCAATACAAATAAGTACTAATAGCTAATGAGAACCACGCAGCTCACGTAAACGCTCAGTGATACGATCACGCAACCACCTCGAATAAGTGGGATCGACGACGGCAGAAGAGATGTAGTCCCTTGCAAGTGCTGCATGAATAGAACTCCCGGTCTCACTAGCTACCGGTGCTGGATGAATAGAACTCCCAGTCTCACTAGCTACCGGTGCCACTTCCTCTTTAACAGTAGGAGGAGCCACCTCAGCATTCACTGTTTTTCTCAAACGATGTGCCACTCCTCATGTCATGGGTGCCATCTGGTAAAATTAATATTCACAGGGAGAGCGGTTGAAAATGAATGAGAGAACTATCAGAGAATCACATAAAACTAACTAGAACTGAAATACAGTAATTGACAAATAAATGAGAGAACTATCAGATGTGATACTTGAGTATCAATACGATACTCAAGTATCGGTATTGTGATTGCGATACCGATACACATAGGAATGGTCTGATACTCAGAGTATCGGTATCGGACCATTCCGTATTGCGAGGTGAACAACACTATAGCGTTGATAGCGAGATAGATAGAGAGAGAGACACAACTAAGTAGCACTTGAACTTTAACTAAGTAGCACTTGTAACTAATGTACAAAATTACCTATTGATACGATGCAATGATCGATTTTAATTACAGTAATACAAAATAACAAAAATATAATACGTATAAAGAATTAGAAAACTTATATAAGCTTTGGCAGCCATCTTCTTCGTCATCTCTGTCCAGAAATCTGCTCTGAGTCAATCCTTTGCCCCAGAGCTCGAGTGGACATCCTTGAGTAGAGCTCGAGCGAGAGGCTCCTGACAGCATGGTGGTCTCCTTTGTCAAAGGATTCTTGCTCGTCCTACAACCAATCAAAAATTTCTTCATTTCTAATATCTTGGATATGAAACTCTTTTTCACATTTGGTTCTTATATACCAGAAGGTAGAGCCAAATGTGAAGCAGGGCTTCATATTCAAGAGATTAGAAATAAAAAAAATTTGATTGGTTGTGGGACGAGCACTGTAGTACCCCGCTCCCGTTGGGGCGAAGCACTATGTAATAGGCTCGTGCCAAGTCAGACATGGTCGGGAACATAGATGGCTAGTCTGACTCGGTGACGAGTTTGGTATACAAAAACTATGGCATCAATAAAATCGATTTGGACGAGTTATATGAGTACCGTTCCAACTAATAGATCGACAACTGTTGGAATAAGTCCTAGATGCGATAGGCGACGTCTTGGCGAAGGAACTCTAAAGAGAGCGACGCAACCTGTCTGCCGTTGGTTTTATTGGTTTTCTTGGCTTTCTGAACGAATTGTTGCATGGATTTGATAGTGTGCTTTCGCATCGATTTCTGAATGCGTCTTTGGAAATTTTTCGAAGGAAGGATTGAAGGAAGGGTTCTAATTCGATGCTCGTGCCATTGCAGGAATTCGTGTAACTGACGCTTGACCGTCGCGAAGCGTTCTCCTACTCTCGGTACAATCTTCTTAGGTGGGTGGTTCTTCGGCCCCTTCTTTTCTACTCCTTTCCGCCAACTAAATTCTTAAAGTTCAACGTTCAAATCGATGATGCTAACGGGATGTATGCTTGCCACTAAGAGCTCGGGATAATATATCAACCTAGAGAAGTTAACTCTGAATCGATAGGTTCATACTAAGTAGAGAAAAGATAAAGTTCTAAGAAAGAGATAGAATATATTTTATGCCATGCAAAACACAATAATAAAAACCTTGGTTGCGGTACATCATGCCTCAGAGAATTTGGTGCCTACGGGATGCTAAATCAGAACGTACGGTTTTGGAGAAAAGGACCCTTGCACGAGTAGGAATGATTATGTGATTTGATAATGGTTACGCTATGCAATTTACTTCATACATATTAAACTGTTCATACATTCGCATGGTCAAGACGACTTGTGCACAAGGTGAGCTTTCCTCGAGATGGTACCCGGGGCCCTGGGACCGAATCGGCCTAGGAGGAAATTATAGAAATCGTGCTTCGGCGCGAGGCATTGCGAGACCTCCAGTTAGGCTCGCTACCTGGACTGGAGGGCACGTCGCAAGGCTACGTAATCGTCCTTCATGGTGTCGATATCACCAATGACCGCATATAGGATAGATTGCATGCTCACCTATTGTCTTGTGCATGTGGTAAGTATCATGTATATTTTGTGTAGGAAAGGAGCACGGCCGTGGTAAGAATGCTTTTAAATTGGTTATGTGTTATCGTTTAAAATGTGCCTTCGATATGAACTGTAATTCATATAGTTCTAAATAGAAAGATCACTTCGTATGCAAGAATCCTTAATAAGCAGTATCAGTTTAGACGAGTGGGTTCGTCCCATCCACTAGCAAGTGTGCTAACCCCCAACTCCCCAGGTAACGAGCGCGCTGCGGGAGCTCGAGACTAGACCTGAATCTGAAGAACGGGAGGCGGCACGAAGCTCTCCTATTTTGAAGTATTTTGAAGCCCAACTCAGATCGAAGGCTTTGTTCAAATGTATAAAGGGGCGTGAATGTATGGAACGACAAGGATTATTTCAGGGCAAGCTTGTCGAGAGTTTTTCTTTTGTGTTTCAAGATGTAGCCGCAATGACATATGTAATATAAAAATGACCTTACACATACTTTGCAAGCTTATGAATGAAAAGCTAAATTTCTTCCTATGCTATGTCTTTAACTCTCTGTACTGTTTAATTTCAATGCGTCGAGTCAAAAGGAATTTCCAATTGCACATCCTTGCCTTGTGCAAGTCCATTAAAGACTTGTACGGCATCATGTCCCGACCCGTGGGGATCGATTTATATCGAGTTAAGGCGATGGCGACCGATTCGACGAGTCGGGGCGTGACAAGTTGGTATCAAAGCATGGTTCACACCTCGGACCTTTCAAAATACTTTCTTTTAGATGATGCCGTTGCAATTTTTCAAAAACTATGCTTTTCGACATATACGACCTGAAATAATCGTTCCATACATATAAGCCCGTAGATATTTTGAGAATACTAACGGGTTTGCTCAATTTTTTAGGAATGCCGGAAGGACTGGGTGTCCCTGCTGTCAATGCCACATTGATTAGCACGGATAGCACCGAAGGCACAACGCCTAGCGAATCTGCCATGGAGCGACTACTATGCCTCATGGAACTCCAACAACGCCAGTCAGAGATACAACAACGACAACTGCAAGAACAGATCCAGGCCCAAGTCAGCGCCCAACAAAAGCAAATGGAGGCCCTGACCCGGATCGTGAGCACCATAGCGACTCAACAGAACTCGACGACCGTCATGTCCGAAGAAGAAGTGCAACCCGTAAAGACAAAACATATGTCTTCCTCCTCCCTGCTCAAGATGACCAAGTTCAAGAAGATGAACCCACCTGAATTCAATGGTTGAGCAGAGCCTGACGAAGTCATGGGGTGGCTAGTGAAGATTGAGGGTCTGTTCAATCTCCCCAGCATTAAGGGGTCCAAGAGAGTCGGGTATGCAGCGTTGCAGCTCAACTTGAGGGCCTACGACTGGTGGGAGGCAAAGAAACAGGAACTCCAAGAGACCAACTCCAATGCCAAGATCTCGTGGAAGACGTTCAAACTGGCCTTCCTCGAGCAATACATCCCTCGTGTCCTTCGTCGACAGAAGAAAGAGGAATTCATGTCCTTGAAGCAAGAAAACTTGTCCGTTGAAGACTACGATGCGAAGTTTACCGGGGCCTTTCTGTCGAACACGGAGGCGTGGTGCGAGCGCTTCCAGCAAGGCCTGAATGATGATTTACGCCGGGACGTCATGAACCAGAGATGCCAGACGTACAGGGAATCATATAACGTCGCCCTTGATAGTGAGTGGATCTTCGGTCGAGCGTCGCAGAAGGGCGGATCAAGCATCCGCAACAACTTCAACAAGCGTCCTCACAACGCGGAAGGATCTGGTACGCCAAAGCGCCAGAACACGTCCGAGTATCGGGGGCCTCACCCAGGCGTACGGTGCCATCGTTGCGGCAAGATGGGACATCTGGCGGTCGATTGCCGAGGGGGATGCTTCAAGTGTGGCCAGCTAGGTCACAAGGCAGTAGATTATCGCATGGGGAGGGCGAACCAACATCCACCAAAGGACGTCCAGAACCAGAACAGGGCGCCTCCCGTCCATGGCACAAACGCGGTGCCCGTGAACCTACAAAATCGCCAAGGGACGCAAGGTCGAGTCTACGCACTGACTCGGAATGAAGCTTTTACGTCCGACACTGTCGTGACAGGTATACTACTCTATAAAAATATGCCTGCTAGAGTATTCTTCGATTCGGGTGCTATGCATAGTTTCATATCTGCCGACTTTGTAAAAGAGAATGAACTACCTATGTAACTTTTAGATATGAATCTTAGCGTTAGCACTCCATCGGGAGTAGATATGCCTGCCACTCAAATTTGTTAGGATGGTTACATCTGCATCGGAGGGAGGAATCTATCCTTGGAAGTTATCGTCCTCGACGTCAAGGAGTACGATATAATCCTCGGCATGGATTGGTTGGGTGCATGCCACGCAACGATCGAGTGCGCGGAGAAGAGAGTTGTGTTCCACCTTCCGGGCGAAACTGAGTTCTTCTATTCGTGCGAAGCAGCATCAAAGGCAGCAATGATGATATCGGCAATTTCGGCAAGGCGTATGTTGCATTCTGGGTGCAGCGGGTACCTAGTATCAGTTCGAGACATGAGAACGAAGATTGCAAGCACGGCCCAGACTGAAGTCGTGGCAGAATTTCCTGATGTGTTCCCAGATGAGTTGCCAGGGATGCCGCCGGACCGAGAGATAGAATTCAGCATCGACACCTTCCCAGACACCCGACCGATATCCAAAGCACCTTATCGAATGGCGCCGGCAGAGCTGAAGGAACTGAAAGCACAACTACAATAGTTGATAGATCGTGAATATATTCGTCCTAGTGTCTCCCTGTGGGGTGCTCCAGTATTGTTTGTAAAGAAGAAGGATGGATCGATGCGGCTTTGCATTAATTATCGGGAACTCAACAAAGTCACAGTACGAAACAAGTACCCGTTACCAAGGATAGACGATTTGTTTGACCAGCTGCAAGGGGCGACGGTGTTTTTCAAGATTGATCTTCGCTCAAGCTACCATCAATTGAAGATCAAGTCCAAGGACGTGCCAAAGTCCGCCTTCCGAACTCGATATGGTTACTACAAATTTTTAGTCATGCCCTTCGGCTTGACCAACGCTCCTGTCGCGTTCATGGATCTAATGAACTAGGTGTTCCGACCGTTCATAGACAAATTTGTCATCGTATTCATCGATGACATTCTCATATATTCGAAGAGCAAGGACGAGCACGTGGAACACTTGAAGACGGTGCTACAGACTCTGCGTAAACACCAACTTTATGCCAAGCTAAGCAAGTACGAGTTCTGGATGAGCAGCATGACGTTTCTTGGGCACGTTGTCTCAGCTGAAGGCGTCACAGTGGACCCAAAAAAGATTGAAGCAATAGTCGAATGGAAGCGACCTACCTCAGCAGGCGACATTCGAAGTTTCCTCGACTTGGCAGGCTACTACCGTAGATTTGTGAAAGATTTTGCCAAAATTGTGTCGCCTCTGACTCGCCTCACCCAGAAGGGAGTCGCATTCGAGTAGAACGACGCCTGCGAATCGATCTTCTAAGAGTTGAAGAAACGACTCATCTCAGCGTTGATCTTTGCACTTCCGGACGGGCCAGAAGGGTTTCAAATATTTAGTGATGCATCGCGGACGGGTTTGGGATGCGTGCTTATGCAAAGGGATAAGGTGATTTCGTTTTCTTCGAGACAATTGAAGCAACACGAGAAGAATTATCCTACGCATGATCTGGAGTTAGTGGCCATTGTGTTCGCGTTGAAGCTATGACGGCACTATCTTTATGGTGTAGCTTGCAGCATCTATACGGACCATAAGAGCCTCAAGTACATCTTCACTCAACGGGACCTGAACTTACGGCAGCGACGTTGGCTCGAACTTATTAAAGACTACGATCTGACTACGATCTGACTATCGAGTACATGCCAGGTAAGGGAAACGTCGTAGCGAACGCTCTGAGTAGAATGTTCGCTGGGTGCTTTTCTATCAACCATAACATACATCGAGACTTGGCAGAGATTGGTATCGAACTCCGAATCCGTTACCGTGGAGCACGATTAGCCCAATTGCACCTTGAGTCGAGCTTGCACAACAAGATAAGGACTGCACAGGAGGACGACCCATTCCTGAAGAAGATGCGCGAGCTGATTTCGACGGAAAAGGCGACCGACTTTGTGGTGGACGGGGACGGAATGACACGGATGAAGGGGAGGATATGCGTGCCAGACCATGCCGAACTTAGAAAGGAGATTCTGACGGAGGCCCATTATGCGAAGTACTCGTTGCACCCCGGGAGTACCAAAATGTATAAGGACCTGCGCACGACCTTTTGGTGGCATGTCATGAAGAAAGACGTGGCAACGTTTGTGTCACAGTGCATGGCCTGTCAACGGGTGAAGGCCGAGCATCAAAGACCAGGCGGGGAGCTACAGAACCTCGACATTCCAGTATGGAAGTGGAACGACATCTCTATGGATTTCATCATGGGCCTACCGAAGACGTCGCAGGGAAATGATGCGATTTGGGTCATTGTCGATCGTTTGACCAAATTCGCTCATTTCATCGCTATTAAAGCATCATGGAGTGTCGATCGGTTAGCTCAGATTTATCTCGACGAGATCGTCAGACTGCACGGGGTACCCGCCACAATTATTTCAGACAGAGACGGATGATTCTTATCACGTTTCTGGACGATTCTACAGGCGGCGGTGGGTACTAAGTTGAACCTTAGCTCCGCGTACCACCCGTAAATCGATGGCCAGACAGAAAGAGTGAATTAGATCCTGGAGGATTGCTGCGTCTGTGCACGATAGATTTGAAGACTAGTTGGGACACGCACTTGTTGCTCGCAAAATTTGTATACAACAACAGTTATCAATCGAGCATCCAAATGGCTCCCTACGAGGCACTTTACGGGAGGAAGTGCCGATCTCCGATTTGCTGGGACGAAGTCGGAGAGCGACAGGTGCTCGGGCCAGAACTAGTCGAACAAGCCATCGAGAAGGTCCGCATGATTCGAGGTAGGCTCCGTATTGCTCAGAGTCGACGAAAGAGTTATGCAGATACTCGTCGACGATCGTTAGAGTTCTTGGTTGGGGACCATGTGTTTCTGAAGGTGACGCCGATGCGGGGCGTCATGCGATTCGGGGTAAAAGGGAAGCTGAGTCCGAGATTCGTAGGGCCCTTCGAGATCCTCGAAAGAGTAGCGACCGTTGCTTACCGGATCGCGCTACCTCCTGCCCTGGCCGAAGTGTACGACGTCTTCCATGTCTCCCAACTTCGGAAGTACATGCATGACCCAAGTCATGTGGTTAGTTTCGATCAATTGGAGCTACGCACCGATCTATCATACTCGGAGGAGCCCGTACAAATTTTGGACCATAAAGAAAAGATCCTGCGGAGCCGATCGATGTCCTTGGTTCGCGTACTCTGGCGCAACCATTCCATTGAGGAATCGACGTGGGAACTAGAGGCGGAGATGAAGGAGGAGTACCCTTCACTTTTCGCCGACGAAGGTCAGACCCTTGTTCTTAAGTTTCGGGACAAAACTTTTTCTTAGTGGTATATTATGTAGTACTCCGCTCCCATTGGGGCGAAGCACTATATAATAGGCTCGTGCCAAGTCAGACATAGTCGGGAACATAGATGGCTAGTCTGACTCGACGACAAGTTTGGTATACAAAAACCACGGTATCAATAAAATCGATTTGGACGAGTGATATGAGTACCGTTCCAACTAATGGATCGACTACTGTTGGAATAAGTCCTAGATGCGGTAGGCGGCGTCTTGGCGAAGGAACTCTAAAGAGAGCGACGCAACCCGTATGCCGTTGGTTTTATTGGTTTTTTGGCTTTCTGAACGAATTGTTGCGTGGATTTGATAGTGTGCTTTCGCGTCGATTTCTGAATTCATCTTTGGGAATTTCGAAGGAAGGATTGAAGGAAGGGTTTTAATTCGATGCTCGTGCCATTACAGGAGTTCGTGTAACTGACGCTTGACTGTCGCGAAGCGTTCTCCTACTCTCGGTGCAATCTCCTTAGGTGGGTGGTTCTTCGGCCCCTTCTTTTCTACTCCTTCCCGCCAACTAAAATTTTAAAGTTCAACGTTCAAATCGATGATGCTAACGGAATGTATGCTTGCCACTAAGATCAAGAGCACGGGGTAATATATCAACCTAGAGAAGTTAACTCTGAATCGATAGGTTCACACTAAATAGAGAAAAAATAAAGTTCTAAGAAAGAGATAGAATATATTTCATGCCATGCAAAACACAATAATGAAAACCTTGGATGCGGTACATCATGCCTCGAAGAATTTGGTGCCTACAGAATGCTAAATCAGAACGTACGATTTCGAAAAAAAAGGACCCTTGCACGAGTAGGAATGATTATGTGATTTGATAATGATTACGCTATGCAATTTACTTCATACATATTAAACTGTTCATACATTCGCATGGTCAAGGATGACTTGTGCACAAGGTGAGCTTTCCTCGAGACGGTACCCGGGGCCCTGGGACCGAATCGGCCTAGGAGAAAATTATGGAAATCGTGCTTCGGCGCGAGGCATTGCGAGACCTCCAGTTAGGCTCGCTACCTGGACTGGAGGGCGCGTCGTAAGGCTACGTAATCGTCCTTCATGGTGTCGATATCACCAATGACCGCATATAGGATAGATTGCATGCTCACCTATTGTCTTGTGCAGGTGGTAAGTATCATGTATATTTTGTGCAGGAAAGGAGCACGGTCGTGGTAAGAATGCCTTTAAATTGGTTATGTGTTATCGTTTAAAATGTGCCTTCGATATGAACTGCAATTCATATAGTTCTAAATAGAAAGATCACTTCGTATGCAAGAATCCTTAGTAAGCAGTGTCGGTTTAGACGAGTGGGTTCATCCCATCCACTAGAAAGTGTGCTAACCCCCAACTCCCCAGGTAACGAGCGCGCTGTGAGAGCTCGAGACCAGACTTGAAGCTAAAGAACGGGAGGCGGCACGAAGCTCTCCTATTTTGAAGTATTTTGAAGCCCAACTCAGATCGAAGGCTTTGTTCAAATGTATAAAGGGGCGTGAATGTATGGAACGACAAGGATTATTTCAGGGCAAGCTTGTCGAGAGTTTTTCTTTTGTGTTTCGAAATGTAGCCGCAATGGTATATGTAATGTAAAAATGACCTTGCACATACTTTACAAGCTTATGAATGAAAAGCTAAATTTCTTCCTATGCTATGTCTTCAACTCTCTGCACTTTTTAATTTCAACGCGTCGAGTCAAAAGAAATTTCCAATTGCATATCCTCGCCTTGTGCAAGTCCATTAAAGACTTGCACGGCATCACGTCCCGACCCGTGGGGATCGATTTATATCGAGTCAAGGCGATGACAACCGATTCGGCGAGTCGGGGCGTGACAAGCACGTATACTTTAACAAAGGAGACCACTATGCTGTCAGGAACCTCTCACTCGAGCTCTAAACGAAGGATGTCTACTTGAGCTCCGGGGCAAAGTTTTGGCTCAGAGCAAGAATCTGTTGACGGAGCACATCCACCATCTGTAACTGTGAGAGACCCATCTGAGTAGGACGTATACTCTGATAATATCTCCTCCAATACTCAATCCTACTACTGATATCATTCTTGTAAAGGTGATCTCTCAGAGTATACGTCCTACTCAGATGGATCTCTCAGAGTATCCTGATAGCATGGTTGTCGAGCCATAGGGTATAGTCTCTCCCGGCCGAGCCAGCCCCACCGGTGATTACATGTCATTACCTACATTAATGCTTACTTATATATTACATTTCATATGTTATCCAAACATTACATTTATAATACGTAGAGAGAAACGGGTTCATTTATTTAACCTAACCCCATATTCTATCATACATATGAATGAAACAGATTTCTACGTCCTTCCCGGTCCTCTCGTACTAGGGAAAGGTCCTCTCAATGCTCTAACGCCTGCACCGGATATGGACCGAACTGTCTCACGACGTTCTGAACCCATCTCTGGAACAATTAGGAGATTCTCTGGAAGAAATACGGGGTTCTGCTTCTGGTGGCAACATGCTATTGGGTGGTGGTCCCGCTTATGGGGTCAAATCAATATATATATCCATGTATTCCCATTTGCATACATATATGCATATTGCATTCATATGTGCTTACCAACATGCATGACATTACACATATATCATTCATTACATATACATGTTGTGTGTCCATGTGTTTCAGGGAATCAATGCAAGGTGAGTGAAACTATAGGGTGTGTGTAGTGGAGAAACAGGGAATAGGTTAGTTCTCAGGTTTGGATGAGTGTGACTGAAACAGTGATGTGTGTGTAAATCAGTAAAAATTTGTACTTAATCTCAGGAATTAGTTCTCAGGAAAATAGAGAACAATGCAAGTCCTATTGACAGTCTACATTTTAGTAATCTAATATATGTGTAAATGAACTAATCCCAAAGGACACACATGTGCACGTGTCTCCCAAAGGGTATGTGTGTCCAATCAAGTGGACACAACCGTGTCCACGACACCAAAATCACTACACGAGCACACACGCAGTGCACACGTATACGCCATGGGTAGGGCTACATGCCCAGTGGCCTGATGCGTGTCCACATCGTGTCACGTGTAAACCCAAATTTATCCCAAACTGGTATATAAACCCACAAACTGAACTGAACTACAACCCAAGCTAACTCAGAGACTCACAAACTCAACCTGGGAATCAAACTCAAAATCAAACCCAAACTCAGAACTCACCCAAACTCCCAAACAACATACAACATTCAATTATATAGCCTTTTTATATAAATACAGAAAAATAATTGGGGGGAATGAAAATTGAAAGCCATATATTTTCAATTTAGCGACGTCACACATATACGTCGATAAACGTCGCTATTATTAATGAAATTAGCAACGTTACAATTGTTACGTCGGTAAACGTCGCTAACATTAGTGATATTAGCGACGTTCGCCGACTTATCCGTGACGTTTTGTTTTCTTATATACAAAAAAGTCGCAAAACGCCGTCGATCATCGGTAATAGTGACATATTGCGACGTTTTTAGAGTACGTCGCTAATTCCTTAAACGTCGACTATGAGTGACGTTTAGACAAAACATCGACTATCAGCGATGTTTAGACAATTTGTCGCTAATGTACACAATTTAGCGACGTTAATCGAACGTCGCTAAATATATGTCGCCAATTGAGCAGAGTATCTGCTCATAGTATCGATCAGTATCGGTCCGATACCGATTCTGATTTCGATACCGATTCCGATACCCCCTCCCCCGATATGATACTCATAGGATTGGTCCGATCCGAAACCACCTATACCCCCTCCCCCGATCCGATACTCCAATTCGAAACCACCGAAACTCATAGGAATGGACCGATCCGAAACCACCGATACCGCCCCACCCCCTCCCCTACCCCGCCGGACAGCAAACCCTCCTCCTCCTTCCACACCCCCACCCCCGACAGCAAACCCCCACCCCACCCCCTCCCCTTCCGACAGCAAACACCCACCCCTCCCCCTCACCCCCCGAAAGCAAACCCTAAACCCTACCCCTGCCCCCCGCCCCACACCCAACACCATCCACCCCCCGCCCCCCTCCCTTTCCCATCACCGTCGGCCCCCGCGACAGCCGGCCTACCCCCACATGACCCAAAACCCTACCTCTGCCCCGAAACCCTAAACCCTACCCTGTCCCCCATCCTCAACAACCTCCCTCCCGTCCCCACTCCTTCCCCCCCACCCCGTCGGCCCCAGCGACAGCTGACCCCCCACCAACCCGAAACCCTTTATGTTATGCTAAACAGAGAGAGAGGGAGAGAGAGAAAGAGAGCATACATGAGAGAGAGAGAGAGATATCCCGTCGGAGAGAGCTTTGTCGGAGAATGTGACCCGTCGGAGAGAGCTCGCCGGAGAAAGAGAGAGAGAGAGAGAGAGGAAGGAAAAAAAGAGAGTTTTTTTGGAAGGAATGAAAATTTTTCTCCTGTCGGTTCAATTTAAGTTAGGTTACAGTATTTAGCGACGGATTACCGACGGATATATCCATCGGTAGATAGTCGCTAAATACCCACTGGATTACCGACGGAACGTCCGTCGCTAGATAGACGCTAATTTAGTGCACCATTTTTTTTACATATTGTGTCGCCATAATGTTCGACATATTAGCGACGGACATGAATCCGTCGCTAAAGTTTTGTCAAATGAGCGACGGATGTACGACTGATTTTGACGCAAAAAACTAAAAAAATTATCCATTTCTTTCTGACGGTAGCCCGTCACAAGGTAGTCGCGATGTCGTCGCTATGTCCGACGGATACGGTCCGTCGCTAATCTTTCGTCGCCAAATTGCTGTATTTTAGTAGCGGTTTCAATCGATCCCGATCTATCAGTTCCGACTGAATCGGTAGCGACAGTGTTCCTTTCTTGCATACCCCGTGGACAAAAATGGGACACGATATAGGGACGGAGCACTATACTATAATCAACTAAGAAAAAGTTTCATCATCGAAACTTAAGAATAGAACCTACCTCTAAGAGAACAATGAAGAAAATTTCTCCTTCATCTCCGATTCACGCTACCAGGTCGATTCCTCGATCGAATGGTTTCTCCAGAGAACGCAGACGAGAGGGATAGCACAATTTTAAAATAGTTTATCCTTACGCTCCAAGATTTGCACATGCTCTTCTACATATGACAAGTCTATCTGCAGATTCAACTGACCAAAATTTATTACATGGCCCAGATCGTACATGTACTTTCACAACTGGGAGACGTGGAAGATATTGTACACATCCTACAGTACTGGCGGCAATACGATCTGGTAAGCTACTGGGGCGACTCGCTTAAATATCTCGAAAGGACCGACAAATCTTGGACTCAAATTTCTTTTAGCTCCAAATCTCGTGACTCCACGCATAGGTGTGACTTTCAGAAACACGTGATCGCCTTTCAGGAATTCAAGGGGCCGTCGGTGGGTGTCGGCGTAGCTTTTCTGCCGACTCTGTACAATCTTCAGTCTTTCCCAAATGAGCTTGACCTTCTCCACGGTCTGTTCCACCAGCTCCGGACTGATTATCTGCCGTTCTTCGACTTCATTCTAGCAAATAGGCGATCTAAACTTTCGATCGTACAAGGCTTCATACGACATCATTTGATGCTGGACTGATTATATGCAAATTCGGCCAATGGTAGATGAACGTCCCAGCTTGACTTCAAGTCGATTGTACAGAGGCGTAACATGTCTTCGAGAATCTG
This sequence comes from Iris pallida, assembly GCA_029216955.1. NCBI lineage: Eukaryota > Viridiplantae > Streptophyta > Magnoliopsida > Asparagales > Iridaceae > Iris > Iris pallida. The sequence continues at coordinate 4,285,644 of JANAVB010025400.1, read as the reverse complement.
GTTCACCCGTTCTATTTGGTCATCGGTCTGAGGATGGTAAGCCGAGCTAAACTTTAACTTGGTCTCCATTGCTGACTGAAGACTACACCAGAAGTATGACACAAACCGTCCATCCCGATATGAGATGATGGATACCGGTATCCCGTGCAGCCGAACTATTTTATCAAGATAGATCTGAGCAAGGCGATCAACGCTCCAAGTGACTTTAATGACAATGAAGTGCGTTGACTTGGTTAATCGATCGACTATACACCGGGCAAGGAAAGTGTTGTGGCAGACGCTCTGAGTCATAAATATCTTACCTCATTGTGCATCAACAGCAGAATACTACGGGACCTTGAAGAGATGGGCATCGACCTTCGAGTTCGATTCAGAGATGTACAGTTGGCATAATTACAGTTAGAGCCGAGCTTGCGAGAAAAGATTAAGGTCGCTCAGAAGGATGATACGTACCTGAAGAAGATGCGAGAGCTGATTTCAACAGGGAAGGCGATCGACTTTGCGAAAGATGACACGGGCGTGCTATGATTGAAAGGTCGACGATAACCCAGACGACATCGTTCCCCCGTGGCATCTTCGGCAGACCAACAATAAAGTCAATAGTGATGTGATCCCATTTTATTCTGGAATGACAAGGTTCTGCATCTCTCCGCCCGATCTCTGATACCATTATGTCATGCCCCAATTTCGTAGAATCGATAGTCATCCCCCGGTCGTGATGTCGTACGAACTTAAGTTGCGATTGCACACGGCATAGTCATAAGGTTATCCAAAACACAATATCAAGTAGAGTACGCAAAAAAATTGAACAAACACATTTAAAAACAGAAAGAACTTTTCTTTTATTTATAATAAATATCATTTATATGACTCTGTTATATTTATTTGACTCGCGGGCTACAACATGACTCGATTGCAAAATAAATGCTGATGAGATAGTTGTTCTATACATTACATCACCACAAGGCAGTACAAACAACGTCTCACAAAAATTGGTTCAGCCTGGACCAACTTTCATAAAACACTTGTCCCAGAAAAATTGTTACACTCCATGTGTTATGGCAATTGGAGATCATTGAGGGAACATAAGGGTGCATGTTAGATTTGGTTTGGTGGAGGTTTGATCAATAAAAATAGAGAAACAAGGGTTGAAAGATACAAAACTTGAGGTTCACACAGATTCGGTGCACTGAAGTTTAAGCTTGGATTTAATGCTTTACAAGCCAAATGTACATCCATGGCTCCTCAAGGGCTTAGTAGGGTTGAAGGGGATGTCTTGAGGTTGTTGTAGAGGTGGTGGTAAGGTCAGTGGTGCTCAGAAAGGTGGCACAAAGTTGCTGTTGTTTGCCATTAAAATATCAAGAACAAAAATTACAAATAAATTAAACTTGATTGTAAACTCACTTGTACAAAAGAAAGCCTAGAAGAAAATCCTAGGAAACAATCTAAGTACAATTGTTTAGTTTTTGATTCCGGCGGGTGACGATGGAGGCTCGAGAAAGTGTAGCAACTCTGCCTTACTCCTTGGACTATCAGACACAGTCTTTGCTCTTGAAGAAATTGCCCTTTGTTGGTTGCCAGCCTTGATGGGTATCTTGAGCCGCATAGATGGCCACGTGACCACGTGGCTGCAACAGCACACCAAGACCCACTCTTTGGCCGCCAGCTGGTGACCTGTTGAGATTTCTTTGTAGTAAATCTGGGTGGCTGATACTTGGTCAGCCTGCCATATGTCCCATTGCAGGATATGATCAATCTGCTTGAGTCATTCTGAGCCGCATAGGTCTTTTAGTGTTTGCCATGCTGGGTCGCATAAGACTCATGCGGCTTAGGTCGCAGTCTCCCTTAGTTCGTATGTGGATTGGGGACTTTTGAGCCGCATAGATTCTGTATTCTGGGCCGCATAAGGCTCATGCGGCTCAGGTTGCAGTCACTCTTGGCCGCATGAAGCTTGGAGACTTTTAGGCCACATAGATTGAGCCGCATAAGGCTCATGCGGCTCGGGTCGCAGTCCTTCTGGCCGCATGACTATGTTCAGGCACGTGGACCCTATGTCTGGTGACATGATATTTTGTCTGATCACGTCTTATCTTCTTTTTGTCAGAGTGTCAGAGCTGTCAATTTTGACAAAGTTGTCAGTTTTGACAGAGTTTGTCAGCTTTATCAAAAGGGCTTCTGCGGTTGATCAGCTTGGCCGCATAAGTAACTCTTCCTTCTACGGCCAAAATCAGTCTGGTTGCTATAATCTAAAGTAGTGAAGATGGGCCGCATGGGGCATGCCGAGTCTGTCATGTGGCTCTTCTTTACCGAAACAATAGCAGGACAGTCGTAGTAGCAGTAGCTACGACCCAGGAATTTGAGGTTCGATTTCTCTCCTTATCTTCGATCAAACTTCGATCTATAAACTCGTAGAGGAACCCTATATGACCCTCTAGAAATCCCCATAAGTAGAATTCGACATGGACGATCCATCGATCCAAAAAATTGATGCAAACATCGAGGGAAAACTGTTTCAAAAACAGTTTCAGACGGTCCAAGTGCCTCGGTTGGAAGAACGATTCTGGTCGATTCATCGATCGTATCAAAAATCTAAATAAACATGTTTGAAGACAACATATAGGGCTTCCTAACCTATCTTGTATTTTCGAATTTCATAGATTGTATGCAGAGGAAATAGTTTTCAAAATCGAGAATTTATCATTAAAAATAATTTTCAAAACATAGAAAATCCTTCGATACGACGTACGTTCCGCCAATCTGGACGATGTGGTCGCGAACCGAAAGCATCGAAAGGTGCATAACGGCTTCGTGGACGTGTCGGCTTTGACGGAATTTAAATTGGTCGCGTGTGCGCGATGAATTTGATACGTATCCGTCAAAATTTACCGTATCGGCCTCTGTGCAAATTTCCTATTTACTTTGTGCACGCTCGTCAGATCGAGATGAAACTTATGCCAACAGATTTTTCTGGTCCTGTATGCCATGTTTGGTCCAATTCTGAGACAGTTGATCGGATCGCTGTTTGTAGGCCCCACGGTCCGACTCAACGGATGATTTTGTGCATGGCCCACCGGAATCTAAAACTGGATATACCGTTGGGTTCGTATCATCAAAACGAATCCGTAGACATGTAGTTTAACGACTTTAGAGACCACTGACTCTGACATGCTTTTGGTGCAAAGCGGGTCTAACAGCGGATACCGTTTTTGCCCAAAATTATCGTTTTGCCCTTGTATCCAGAATTGGACTTAAGGACAGGCAATCCTAGCTAATTTGACTATTCTGAGAATGTTGGCAATGTTAATTTCAGCTTTCGAAGACAGTTATGGTGATTTGGACTTTATGGCTTAGCAATTGATTATACTTTGTTGGATCTGCGTGCAACCTCCAGACAAGTATACCTTGTCTCCCTCTACACTTTATTTTCATGCTTATAGTACACCTGTCTTAGTATGTTATCTTTAGTTACCTTAGTTGCTATAGATTTATATGATACCATGTTTACTAGTTTATTGTCTTGCTTGTATATCAGTACTTCATGACTTGATAGCGTAGTTACACCAGGCTTGATTCACATTATGGTTCATGCTAGAGTAGTCCTTACCTGTGTCATGACTGAGTTGTACCGTGTCGTCACCTATATCTTGACTGAGTCGTGTCTACAAGTATGTGTAACTGAACTGCTATTCCTGTATAGTTCCCACAACCTGCGAGTCCACACACGGGGCGAGGGTTGTCCTTTCCTGCGAGTCCACACACGGGGCGAGGGTGACTTGTCTTAAAACTGACCTGCGAGTCCATATTCGAGGCGAGGGTTGGTATTCCATTGATCTCTTGTTTACTTGTTCTTCCAGCAGTTCATTTACGCATAGTTGTTCTTGTATTCCAGTTCATAGTTACCTGTCAATAACCACATGTCAGTCTCATGTCTAGTTCCTGTTTATACCCTGTTTATATTATAGCATGATTAAACTGTTAGATAGGCATGTTTTATGTATCTTGCTAGTCCTCTGAGGACCTGATGATCTCTTCAGGTAGCTGATTACATGGAGTTAGTTAGCGGCTCATGATGGTAGTGATTACACTTACAGGAATACATGTATTTGCTTGTGATATCTCTTTATTATCCTTTCGTGCTTTATATTCCATGCCATGATATACTCTGCTTATTTTATATACTCATATCATTCTTAGAGTCTAATCGAACAATATGCTAATGGGCTGCAGACCATGACCCATACTTGTTCATTCTTGTATTATATATTCCTGTGGATTGGGATACACTGTAGATTACCATATTAGCCATGATACCATGACCTTGACAGCTTACACATACTCGAGTCGGGCTGGAGTCCGCTCGATACGTAGCTGGCTTGCTCACGAGATCACGTCCAAAAATCGGGTGCGGGTCGTGACAAGTTTTTGTGGTGGCCCATGCAGGTCAAAGCATATTGTATCGATTACGTAACTGTACTGATACGAGCCTGCGAATTTGACTAAACCTTAGAAATCTCAATCCACACTGCCTTGAAAATTCTTCTTGAAATTCTCTACGTCCTTGAAAACTCCATATTTGCTCTCGAATATACTTTCTTGCTTTCTGTACCTTTGACTCTCGTCCCTTCCTATTTCGGGGTGACGAATGATCGTGCTGTCTAGAATTCATCAGAGATTCTTAAGTTATATTAGAATATTGCTTGTTTTTGAATATTTGGTTGTTTGATAGATATGTGGAGATATAGATGCCATATGTCTTAGATATCTAAGGATAATGACTCTAGCAACTTGATGGAAGGTTATAAATTTTTTAGTGGCATACCCTTGAGGGAGTAGCGTGACCAAAGGTGGGTAGAAGTCCTCGAGGTTTCATAACTACAAATGGCTATAGAGGGTTATAAAATATGTTTTGAGAAATTAAATTTGAGGAGATTAAGGTAATAGTCGATTTTGATTTTTAAGGAATAGTTATGAATTAGAATTTCGAGGACGAAATTATTTTTAAGGTGGGTAGATTTGTAGCTCCCCTTCCCAAAAATGAAATATTTTTTTTTAAATGGTAATTTTTAAATTTGTTTTTATAAATAATTATTTAGTTAATTATTACGGTAGATGACTTTAGCCATGGTGGAGTTTTGGAGTACAAGGCGACTAGGAATCATGGCACGGATAGTGCAGTGGCGTGCCTTGCCTAGTGTACTAGTCATGTCAAGGAAGACCGAGCCATAGGGATGTCCTAACTAGGAAAATCAGGCCAAGTTGCGACTTAACCCTTACCGAAGATTTTATTTATTATTTAATTTTATTATTGAGTTTAGGGAACCCGGTTGTACCGAACCTGTCCAGATTGGACCTAAGTCAAATCCAATCCCATGTAGGCATGTAGTGGACCAAATACGGTATTATAGACATGTTTGGTAAATGCAAGTATTCGTGTATATATTTTTAGGAATTGACAATTATTTTCTAAATAATTGTTATAGGTAGATTATAGGTATTATTAATATTAAATAGCGTTTAGAATATTGTACGAACTTCTGGAGCCAAATAAATGGTGTGGTTGATGAGTTCACCGAAATATGTTATTGGGTTAATTTCAGTGTTATAGGATTATTATTTTTATTAATATTATTGATGTTATTATTAAACAATATTATTTTACTATTATTGGTTATGTTTATTTTATTGACAAATAAATATTATTGTACATGTGTTCATATTTACGTAGGTAGGCCCTACACTAGGAAATAAATATTATTGAGGTTATTTGGATTTTAGGAGGATTGTCATATAAACATATGTGTGAGTGTATAAATTGTATATATATATATATATATATATATATATATATATATATATATATATATATATATATATATATATATATATATATATATATATATATATATACAATTTATATATATATATATATATATATATATATATATATATATATAAATATAAATATAAATATATTATATATGTGTGTACGTATAGATAAATATATATGTATATGTTAGTAAATGTATATTATATATATATATATATATATATATATATATATATATATATATATATATATATATATATATATATATATATATATATATATATATATATATATATATATATATATATATATATGAATTTATGTAAATAGGCGTTTATATATAAATATAGGTATATATATGTATATAAATATATATATATATTTTTATATATGTGTATATAAATATAGATATACATGTGTATACAAAAATAGACATATTATATAGGTGTGTATATATAGATTAATATATATGTAAATGTGTGTGTATATATATATATATATATATATATATATATATATATATATATATATATATATATATTTTTAATATATATATATATATATATATATATATATATATATATATATATATATATATATGTACACATGTAATCATATATATGTAAATATATAAATATTGATAGAAGAGGAAATAATAGCAATCCCATACCAGCCTCAGCCGACCAGACCCCAAACCGGCCCACAGCCCACATGGACTGTGAATTCCCCCACAACTTTTACTAAAGCAGTAGCATCCCGAGCTCAAACCTGAGCAACTCGGTACCACCCAAGCCGAACTCGAGAAGACCCGACCCTGTGAAGCAATATGTATACGAATATATATATATAGCAGAGCGAGAGATCGAGAACAACAAAGAAGGGAAACCCTAACACCTACGCGGCGCGCCACCCTCCTCCAAACCTGGGCGGCCACCCCCGCGCTCGCAGCGCCGCCGCGCGCGGCCAGGCGCGAGGATCCGCGCACGACTGAACCGAAACAATAGCAGGACAGCCGCAGTAGCAGTAGCTACGACCCGAGAATTTGAGGTTCAATTTTTCTCCTTATCTTCGATTAAACTTCGATCTATAAACTCGTAGAGGAACCCTATATGACCCTCTAGAAATCCCCATAAGTAGAATTCGACGGGGACGATCCATCGATCCAGAAAATCGATGCAAACATCGAGGGAAAACTGTTTCGAAAACAGTTTCAGACGGTCCAAGTGCCTCGGTTGGGAGATCGATTCTGGTCGATTCATCGATCGTATCAAAAATCTAAATAAACACTTTTGAAGACAACATATAGGGCTTCCTAACCTATCTTGTATTTTTGAATTTTATAGATTGTATGCAGAGAAAATAGTTTTTAAATCGAGAATTTATCATTAAAAACAGTTTTCAAAACTTAGAAAATCCTTTGATACGACGTGCGTCCCACCAATCTAGGCGACATGGTCGTGAATCGAAAGCATCGAAAGGTGCGTAACGGCTTCGTGGACGTGTGGGCTTTGACGGAATTCAAATTGGTCGCGTGTGTGCGACGAATTTGATGCGTATCCATCGAAATTTACCGTATCGACCTCTGTTCAAATTTCCCAATTACTTTGTGCACGCTCGTCAGATCGAGACGAAACTTATGCCAATAGGACCGTATCATTTTTTTGGTCCTGTATGCCAATTTTGGTCCAATTCTGAGACAGTTGATCAGATCGCCGTTTTGCGGGTCCCACGGTCCGACTCAACGGGTGATTTTGTGCACGGCCCACCAGAATCCAAAACTGGACATACATTGGGTTCATATCATCAAAAAGAATTCGTAGACGTATAGTTTGATGACTTTAGAGACCATGGACTCTGGCATATTTTTTGGTGCAATGTGGGTCCAACGGCGGACACCGTTTTGTCCAAAATTACCGTTTTGTCCCTGTATCCAGAATTGGACTTAAGGGCAGGCAATCCTAGCTAATTTGACTATTATGAGAATGTTGGCAATGTTTATTTCAGCTTTTGGAGACAGTTGTGGTGATTTGGACTTTATGGCTTAGCAGTTGACTATACTTTGTTGGATCTGCGTGCAACCTCCAGGCAAGTATACCTTGCCTCCCTCAACAGTTTATTTTCATGCTTATAGTACACCTGTCTTAGTATGTTATCTTTAGTTATCTTAGTTGCTATAGATTTATATGATACCATGTTTACTAGTTTATTATCTTACTTGTATATCAGTACTTCATGACTTGATAGCGTAGTTACACCAGGCTTGATTAACATTATGGTTCATGCTAGAGTAGTCCTTACCTGTGTCATGACTGAGTTGTATCGTGTCGTCACCTATATCTTGACTGAGTCATGCCTACAAGTATGTGTAACTGAACTGCTATTCCTGTATAGTTCCCACAACCTGCGAGTCTACACACGGGGCGAGGGTTGTCCTTTGCACCTGCGAGTCCACACACGGGGCGAGGGTGACTTGTCTTGAAACTGACCTGCGAGTCCACATTCGGGGCAAGGTTGGTATTCCATTGATCTCTTGTTTACTTGTTCTTCTAGCAGTTCATTTACGCATAGTTGTTCTTGTATTCCAGTTCATAGTTATCTGTCAGTAACCACATGTCAGTCTCATGTCTAGTTCCTGTTTATACCCTGTTTATATTATAGCATGATTAAACTATTAGATAGATATGTTTTATGTATCTTGCTAGTCCTCTGAGGACCTGATGATCTCTTCAGGTAGCTGATTACATGGAGTTAGTTAGCGGCTCATGAAGGTAGTGATTACACTTGCAGGGATACAGGTATTTGCTTGTGATATCTCTTTATTATCCTTTCATGCTTTATATTCCATGCCATGATATACTCTGCTTATTTTATATACTCATTTCATTCTTAGAGTCTAATCGGACAATATGCTAATGGACTGCAGACCATGACCCATACTTGTTCATTCTTGTTTTATATATTCCTGTGGATTGAGATACACTGTAGATTACCATATTAGCTATGATACCATGACCTTGACAGCTTATACGTACTCGAGTCGGGCTGGAGTCCGCTCGATACGTAGCTGGCTTGCTTACGAGCTCACATCCGAAAATCAGGTGTAGGTCGTGACACTATCCACCTTTACAATAAGATACTTTGCGAGTTCTGCCTCCTCTTCAGCTACCCCCTGCGTGACCGGAGGTTGGGACACTGTCTTGGGCAACTTGACCACCAAGGGTTCTGCTTGTGGCATTGGCTTGCCTGAGTGCCTCGGATCAACACTTGGTTGCCGGCTCATCTTGGGGAGACGGATAACCATCAGCTCGACAGGAGACTTTGTATTTTCGATTGCCTTTGACTGAATTTTGGCAATCGGATCACCATCGGTGCCACAGACGGCCTCGCATCTTTTGCTCGCCTTTGATTGGATTTTGGCAATCGGATCACCATCGGCCCTACGACGGGTTTTGGCTCATGGCTGGATCTCGGGAGTCGGATGACCATCGGTTCCAACTGCGCAGCTGGGGCGGGGGAACCGGGCACCTCTTTATGCAAAGTTGCGACAAGGGGTACGGCTTTGCCCGGTTTATGGGCCTAGAGATAGATTTTCAAAGGTTCCCCTCACCCTATTATGGCTTCCAGTTTGTCAGTTATTTGTTTCTTAGATTCTTCATATAGACATGCCTCCGAAGAGTAATAAGACTCAACCCCTTTGAAGGGATCGATGTCGGCGAATTTCGTCTTCACGAAGCCGTGCTTACTAATATACTTGAAGCACTGGTGGAGCATGGATGGCACGATCATATAATCATGTATCCACGGACGCCCCAAGAGGATATTGTAGGATGTATCTGCGTCTATGACGTAGCAGGTAACCTCCGTCTTCAGGTTGCCAATCTGACATTTCAAGTGAATCTTTTCCAGGGGATAGTTCATTCCCGAGTTGAAACCGCTAATGGCAGTGTTGGTCGCCGCTAGCCGGTGCATAGGGATGCCCAAGAGTTGGAGCCAGCTTTTCAAGATGATGCTTATTGACGAGCTAGGATCGATGTGCATCCGATCCATCTTGATGTCGCCTATGTATCCAGTGTAGTACAAGGGGCGATCATGCAAGTTGGTCTTGATTAACATATCCTGTGGGGTGAATAAGATGTTGGGCATTGCATCTACATAATTGCTGTCCTGGAGATCTGCTGACGAGTCTTCCTATGTAGGCTTGACCTGGGCTAAGTAGGCGTCAGCATTTTGGAGAGCTTCGCCCAATGCGACACGAAGATCCTTGGAGAGCCTTAGGAGCTCGTATAACGATAACTTTGTCGGCGTATTAGCCAGTTATGATAATATATCAAAGTTGTAAGGTCTCTCCAGCCCTTGAGGTGCATTTTTACGGAGCGGCCTGTCGAAGCGGGTTTCCTTCGGCTTGGACCTATCCGCCGGTGGAGGCTGAGACGGCCCCGGAACATCAGTAGCAAACAGCGTTGTCGGCTGAGGGTCTTCGACAGAATTACCCAGAGTGGGCTGGAGTTGTGCCCCAGATCGGCTAACAACGGCCGCCGCCTCCTCAGCTTTGGCTAAAATTGTATGGCAGGATCTGGCATTCTTGCCCTTCTTTTTACTATTTGAGGATGACACTGTCTGGGTAACTTCGGGCACTAAGTCCGAATGGACCCACATGACCTCTCCTCGCGACGTGGTGAGAGGCACTAATCCAGTCGTCTGGTCCTGTACATGTGGAAGGTTAGTAACCTCCATCGTTGCTCGTAGAACAGGTAGTACCCCATCTTGATTTTTTGTTGGAGGGAAGTCGCCGAACTGAATGGATACCATGTTTGCAGCCACGGTAACCTCTTTAAAATCTAGCGACAGAGCACTGGAGTCGATAAGACTTTGGGTGTACCACTTTAATTAGAAGCAGTCATGAGTGGAATGGTAGACATAGCGGTGGAAGTGGCAAATTTACGGTCCTCTATCTCCGCCGCTCGAGGCTCGCGCCTTGGGGGAGGGAGTTGGATCCTATCCCCTTGTAAGAGCATGTCAAAGATAGGCTTGACATGACTATCTTCGAATGAGTAATTCATCTTGGGCCACTTAGCTTATGTCTGCTTTTGTTCAGGCTTCTTGGTCGTACCAGCAACCATGGCCTGTTTTCCATTATTGTCCCGGTTATTGGAGGTGTCGCCACTATTGTTGTTACTGGAGGTGGTACTAGGACGTTTGCATTTGTTCTCTCCATCTGGGATGTGTAATCCCAGTTGGCGAGCCTTCTTTAACTTCACCTCCGTATTGGTAGCGCTTATGATGAAGGTCGTCCAATCCCTAAACTGATCTTCGCCCATCCAGAGGCTAATTGCGGGGAGCAACTTCTTCTGGCAGATTTTAATCAAGGAGCTTTCGGGATTGCCTTGAGGCAATCTCATCCCGGTTTGGCAAAACCGTTCGATATAGTTCCTCGTTAGCTCCCTCTCTCCCTAAACGACGTCCATGAGAGACGACATTGTCACATCATGCCCTACTTCGTAGAATCTCTCCAGGAACATGTGCTTGAAGACGTCAAAGGAATGGATGCAGTTGTCTGGAAGGTTGCGGTACCAGTCGAACGCGATTCCCTCCAATGCTTCGATAAATAATTGTGTAAGGATGGCGTCGCTATACGACAAATGGTCTATTGTGACCTCAAAATACGTCATGTACTGGCTGGCAGAAGTCTTCCTGTCATAAGAATCGATATGAAACGGTTTGTACCGTGGCAGAAAAGGAACATCTCTCCAGGCAACGGGATACGGCTGCCATATTCTGAGGTCCCGGGAGGAGTCTCGGGCATTGAACATTGCTCGAAGCTCCTGGACTTTCCTTCTTGCCTCCCTGGCTTTGTCTGCAGCTGAAAGAGCGGATGCTCCTAGAGGATTGTCACCCAAAGGAGGAGCGGTAGTATTGGAGTCCGCGTTGACTGCGGGTCCCAAGCTTGTTTGTCCAGGCATCCTTGCTGGTTGAGTTGGCAAGACAGCTTTGATTTTATCTACTGACTTGACCAAGGATAGGAGCATGGCTTCAAGTACTTCTAGACGTTGTCGATTAGTAGGCCCTTCATGATCATCGTCGGCCATAAAGATCATTCGTACATGGGTAGACGTGGAAGGGACCGTAGAGGATGTACTTTCCATATTGTACTCTCGTACAGAGAAGTCGTCAGGGAACGTCGAAATGTCCTCCTCCTCGGTCTCGGAAGGGATGCTACCCCCTGTGCAGGAAGCTGCATCATCTTGGCGAAGGCGGTCACCCTCACGGACGTCCAAGTCTGTTACGTAATTCCAGTGGATCGCGACCCCTTGTGTATCCTCTTGGAATATCGGGTTGTTACATACATTGAGGGGACTGCTACCCCTAGCTTCATCTACCCCCAGGGAGGTCAAGGATGCACCCCCAGGTGTTGGAAGCATCTTCTTTGAATGGGTGCCTAGGTAGATATCCCCTGTGGTTGTCGGCTATAATCTTCCAGATGAGAGTTTCTTTACCGTGCTGGCTGAGATTGCCATGCTGGAAGAGCCTGTCTTCTTTTCTCCCTTGCCGGGAGAAACCTTCCGAGTTGAATTACAGGAAGCGAAAGAAAATTCCACATCTCCCGGAATTTGTACACATTTCCCGAGTTACTGTCGGACAGGTGCTGGCTGGTGCTGTCGTTGGAAAACAGACTGTCGATCTTCAGGTGCTGTCGACTTGTCGCAGCAGCAGTTGACGATGAATTGGGTGCAATGATATCCCGAAAAGGGCTTATCACATGCCAAGGTTGATTCTCTCTCCTTGTGTTTGTGAGTAATCACCTCTCGCAAGTCGATAGCAGACTGATCTACCTTTGCATCCGATTTGTGGACTCGGGTATCCCGAGCACACGGGTGCGTAGGTATCATGTTTGTTTCCTGATCCGAGGCTAGTAAAAGCACTTGCTCTCAATCGTTGGAGGAAGAATTTTGAGACCCACCCTGTTCGTTAACCCTGGAGGACTGGACGCGGGTGGTTCTGTACAACTTTTCATCAGGAGCCCGTATAACAGTTAACGGTGCCTGCTGACGGCCAACAGCTTGGACAGTTGACTGGGCTTGTTGGGCCTGTACTGCCCTAGACTTCTTTAACTTAGCACCTGAAGGCGCATAGTAAGAAGAGTCCAGATTGGAATATTCTACATTCTCAATGGACCACATGGAGTCAGGCCCGTATGAGAGACGATCAAACACAGAGCTTCCGACAGGGCCGCATGAGGCAACCTGTCTACGGCCAGGATTGGCTTCCGCATGGGCCATCTATCTGCGGCCAGAGTTGGCTACCGCATAGGCTATCTGCATGTGGCCAGAGTTGGCTGCCGTATGGGCCATCTGTCTGAGGCCAAAGTTGGCTGTCGCATAGGCAGACCGCCCATTTCTCTTATGCGGCATCTTCTTCGTCCGCATGGATTTCCCTTGTGTCCCCAAAAACTCAGCTTTGTAGTGTTTTTCCTTGCTGGATTTGGGGACAGTGGGGTTCTCTGCGGTCAGAAGCAAGGCTGCAGGAGAGCTTTGATCACTGTCTTGGGCCGAAGAAGGAGCTCCTTCGAGAACCTGGTGAGGGGCAACAGGGGCAACAATTTTGTGCTTCGACGTCCTGCGGGTTCTCTTCAGGTTGGCTTGCTTTTGTGACAGGCTGGCGCTCCTTTCAGAGAGCATTTCTTCGAATGCTTGTTGGTCAAAACGAACCACAAGCATTTGTTGCATAGAGCTGAGCTTGGATGTGTCAGATTGCGTCACCAACTTCTCAACAGAGGAGAAGGAAGTCCCCAGCCGAGTTGCCATCGTGTTTGCCATTAAAATATCAAGAATAAAAATTACAAATAAATTGAACTTGATTGCAAACTCGCTTGTACAAAATAAAGCCTAGAAAGTAATCCTAGAAAATAATCTAGGCACAATTGTTTAGTTTTTGATTCTGGAGGATGACGATGGAGGCTCGAAAAAGTGTAGCAACTCTGACTTACTCCTTGGACTATCAGACACAGTCTTTGCTCTTGAAAAAATTGCCCTTCGTTGGTTGCGAGCCTTTTGTATGGGTGTGGTACCCTATTATTTACAGTGGTGGGTATTTTGAGCCGCATAGATGGCCACGTGACCACATGGCTGCAACAGCACACCAAGACCCGCTCTTTGGCCGCCAGCTGGTGACCTGTTGAGATTTCTTTACAGCAAATCTGGGTGGTTGAGACTTGGTCAGCCTGCCACGTGTCCCATCGCAGGATAGGATCATTCTGCTTGAGTCATTCCGAGCCGCATAGGTCTTTTAGTGTTCGCCATGCTGGGCCGCATAAGACTCATGCGGCTTAGGTCGCAGTCTCCCTTAGTTCGCATGTGGCTTGGGGACTTTTTAGCCGCATAGATTCTGTATTATGGGCCGCATAAGGCTCATGCGGCTCAGGTTGCAGTCACTCTTGGCCGTATGAAGCTTGGAGACTTTTGGGCCGCATAGATTGAGCCGCATAAGGCTCATGCGGCTCGGGTCGCAGTCCTTCTGGCCGCATGACTATGTTCAAGCACGTGGACCCTATGTCTGGTGACATGACATTTTGTCTGATCACGTCTTATCTTCTTTTTGTCAGAGTGTCAGAGCTGTCAGTTTTGACAAAGTTGTCAGTTTTGACAGAGTTTGTCAGCTTTATCAGAAGGGCTTCTGCGGTTAATCAGCTTGGCCGCATAAGTAACTCTTCCTTCTGTGGCCAAAATCGGTCTGGTTGCTATAATCCGAGGTAGTGAAGATGGGCTGCAGGGGGAATGCCGAGTCTGTCATGCAGCTCTTCTTTATGCGGACCAACTTGGTCCAAAGTACTCATTCGGTTAGCTTTGTAAACGTGATCCGTATGAACCCCATAGGCAAAGTCAAAATGGGAGCTGTAAATGGTGAAACCTCCCGACCCAGAAGGCAACGTCAAAATGGGAGCTGTGTAATCACAGAGAAGGTGGCAAGGTATCTTGCCTGGCAGTGCGGAAGAGCAACTATAAGCAATCAGTCACATCAGCAAGAAATCTCAAAATGCACGAATGGCTCCGAATGCTGAAACAGACATCAAGAACGTTCCCGGTGTAAATGATATATCTAGAAAATGTCTGTCCAAAAGTCAAATTCTGGAACAGGGCAAAAACGTAATTTTTGGGTCAAAACGATGTCCGCCGTTGGACCCGTTTTGTAGAAATGTATGCCAAAGTCTATGGTCTCTAAAGTTGTCAAACTATATATATACGGGTCGGTTTGAAGAGACGAACCCAACCGTATGTCCAAAGTTGGATTTCGATGGGCCTTGTATAATTTCGCCCGTTGGATCGGGTCGCAGGCCCGCCAAATTGGCGTTCCAGTCGACCTTCTCAGAATCAAACCAAACTTGGCACACAGGACTAGAATTTCGATTCGGACCTGCTGGCGCAAGATTAATCTCGATACAACGAACGTACACGAAGTTAGGGCCAAGTTTGCAAAAGGTCGATACGGGGGTATCTCGACGGATACGCACTGATTTCGTCGCGCACGCGCAACAAAATCGAGTTCCGTCAGTTCCCGCACGTCGACAACATCCATACGCACCTTTCGATGCATATAGTGTGCAACCACATCGCCCGGTTTGTCGGGGCACATGCCGTATCGGAAAAGTTTCTAAAAAGTACAGTTTTAAACACAGTTTTTATTTGATTTTTAGGTTCATATAACTTCCTGTATAATGAGCAAAACTGGTTGTCACGACCCACTCCCGAACGAACACGAGTCGGACACGAGTCGGACACACCCAGCCTTCATCGTTGGACAATATGAACTAAGCTGTACCAATCTAGGAAAATCTAAGCAGATAATCAAGACAAGTACAAATCACAGCATCTATAAACGTATCCCAGAATCAGAGTAAAGTAAAAGTCTCAGAATTATTACATTCTAGCAATGAAAGATAGAGTCTACTAGTCTCAAAAGACAAGAAAAGTGTAAAGTGCTAAGGTAAGCTATAAGCTTCTGCAGCCTCTAAGCCAAGAGCAACTCCAGCTGGCTCTCCTGCATCTACTGGCTCTCGGCCATAATATGTGTCGCAAAGAGCCTCCAACTCACCTGCAATATATCCTAGTCAGGAGCGGAGCAAAGTACAGTTCTAGGTAATGAACAAGAACATGATATAGAAATGGTACAAGAGTACATGAAAATAAAATACAGGAAAGTACATGAATGTAGTACTGGAAATAATGTACAGGAACTACAATACAGGAAATGTAATGTACATGAATGAAACTATAATCCTGAAGTACCAGACATGATAAGTGCGCAATATCGAAATACAACTAGTCCATGTGACCGGCTAGGGTGAGTACAAGAGCATGTACAAGAGTACATGAATATGGTACGGCTTAGGACCTGCGTGCACGATACGAGGCCTAAGCTATCTACATGAATATAGTAACCGGGTTTGGTCACATGGCTAGTGTATTTCCCCACCCGACATGAGTAAGTACAAGAACAAGATAGTAAAGGAGTACAGGGGTACAGGATATCGTGTCATGACGTGTCACAAGAAATGTACAAGATATGTAAATGTACAAGACCATAGAAAAGTACTTGCCATGCTCCGGAAAAGTACGGGTAATCAATGGAGATGGATGTCCTCCTGTTTTAATTTAAGTACAAGTTGGTTAAGTTCTAAGTAATGCCACTACCTAACATTTATTAACTAAATTTCGCTTTTTCTACTTAACAAGCTAATATTATAAAGTTAATTTAGTTAACTTTTTATCATAACCAACTATCTATTTATTAATTTACCATATTAGATACTTATTTTAGTAAGAATAAATATGCTTATTAGCAACCTTACTAATTACTAATCAGTAAATTCTAGGATTTTATTCGATGACTAATACTATTTGTAATAAATGGCAGCAATAACAAGTCAAACTATTTAAACAATTCTAAAGATAAAAAAATCTTTATTGAAACTTCTACTAATCATACTGTCAAGAAGCCTTTCCAACATTATGTTTAGAATATTAGCAATGAAAACCCTCCTCAACCACACAAGTCTCACTCAAGCCAACCCAAATCCTACCCAGTCCTGATAGTCACGCCACAACATGAAATTCCATGTACTAAGTCTCCCCTACATAGAGCAACTGAACAAAAATATTCAAACTAAAAGATGCAAAAACACAACAAAATCTACTCAATTATATATAATTTAAATTTAACAATGTGAACACAGACTACACCGGAATAGTACTAGTTTTAGAACACAGTTCAACCAAACCAAAGTTCTGTCAAAATCTATACAATTAATAATCTAAGTCATACAATTCATCTCTGTGCTCAGAGTGACCCAGTTCAAAACATAGGTAATCTGCCAAACTCTAAGCGAGTAATATTCATAGCTTAGCCAAATAATGTACAAGACTCAAAATGCTTCAGGAAGAATTTGAACAGAACCCAAACCCTAACCATACAATTGACAGACGACATAATGAAAGCAACAAAAGAACATTGCAATACTAGATCGACAAACTACTGTTCGGCATCAGTCTGCAAATAGCCTGGACACTCCCCGCAGTTCGGTTACGACAATGAACAGTCCTCTTGCAACCTGCAATGGTAGCTACCCCCAACGTCCCATACTTGATACTGCTGCTGCAACAAGACTCGGCTACTGCTACAACCTCCTGAATTGCGAGCTAGACACAGACACACGATTGTTCCTATACCCGACCACGAACCCTGATCATCCTCCCAATTTCTAACAAAAATATACTCAATAAATTCTGGGAAGAAATAGAATTACACCTGAGTGTAGAGAATGAATCCTGGAGTACAGTAATTCTTTTAGAAAAATCGGACACAGTTCCAAGAGTAAATCGAACTCTGCACAAGCATTTCGACAAACAAGTTTCGATCGGTTGTAAGAAATAGAGGAGATCAAGTAGTTCGAAAATTCCTCTTCTAAAAAATTTTAGAAGATCAAAAATAACATAGAAGAGAAGATTAAATCTATAAATTGATTCATCAATACACAGGAAATGACCAGATCAGTCGGATTAGAAATTGCTACTCACCATACTTCAGGAACTCCTAACTGATCACCAATTCTCGATCTACTCAGCCCGAACAATTCCTTAAATGAAAATGTTAAAATGACTCCGATAATCCAGATCTGATCAACAATTCGATTCGAGATTACTGATAAAATTTTGGATCAAAATCACAGTCATCTAGAATCGATTTAGAGAAAATACTCACCAGAGTTCGACTGATCACAAAAATGGGAGAATCTGTAAATTCTTCGCAGTCTCTGGACCGGCCTTCCCGAGCTGAAGTTTGGTCGGATCAAAGAATTTAACACGAGATGAGAATGAGTATAGGAAGATCGAAGCAAAACAACACGAGATGGAGAACGGAATGTTGAGACCGAACCTATTAATGATCGCCGGAGGATAGGTTGAGTCGGTGATGCGCCGTTGGGTCGTCGTCACCGTCGTGGTTGTCGTCGAGGCCGGAGAAGTAAATCGAGCTTAAGAATAGAGCGCTACCGTCACCGTCGTGGCCGGAGTGGTCGCCATCGCCACCGTGGCCGGAGTGGTCGCCATCACCGCCGTGAGCCCTACACTCGGCTGAGCTGAAGAGGAGGAGGGACTTGAGGAATTTTGTAAAAATGTGAATGAATGAATGTTCACTCTCTCATCCTCTGATCTGATATAAGGAGAATTGGAATTTTACAAAACAATCCCCCCACCAATGGAAATCTTGCAATGAACCCTCCCCCTTTCATTAATTACATAACTGCTCGAAAATTAGTTAAAAAGGTTGTTTAGGAGATTTAATAAAAATGGGGACCACTTAAATAGTTGTAACCAATTTTCAAATTTGAAATTCTGCTCCCAAAATTATTTCCCTCCAAAAATATAAATCACAATATTTATTTTTAAAACCAAAGCTTATTATTTGATACTTAAATCATCAACTATTACTATTAGAAATGCCTTGAAAAATCAAATTTATTTTTCTCAAAATAGGGAGGTGGAGTTACACTGGTTCTACAAAAAGCGTTGTAATCCCGTTTAGGTTGTCTAGGACTGTTACAAACTAGCCTTCAAAATTTCCAAGTGTTTGATCAGGATCTTCCTTCCAAGTCGAGGGTTCAAGCTACTTATATGCTCTATTTTGGGGCTGAATCGACTCGACTTCGCGTCGATTTTGCTGACAACCAGGTTAACTATTGTTGAATCTAATTAATGTGGTTCGTAGAGGGTCATAACTGCTATCCTTACTAGTTTATAGATTAAAATTTAACAGAGTGTGTGCGAAGAAACAAGGCGACGAACATGGTACCTGAGTCGGGTTCCACACAGGACTATCTCGGTGCTCGGGTTGGTCTACTGCTTTTCGACATCCCAGCGGCTGTGCTGGTGGTCCTCCGATGTCGGCTGAGGGATCTTGGTGGTCGCAAGCAAGCTAGGAAGGAGCGAGGCTGGGTGCTTGGGGTCTGTGATCAACTTCGAGGACGCCTTTATTTTCGAACTTCCTTACGGATGATACTTATATCCTCAAGTTTCCAGTCGCTTATACGGCCATTTCGTGAACTAATTGTAGTAGTATTCAACTAGGGTTCGAGAGTTATTAGGATTTGGTTACCTAGTTTGAAGAGATTTGGGAGAATTTATGTCTAAGATTTGGTTTAACCAAATCTGGACAAGCCTTCGCAAACAGGGGAGAAAACGCGGGCTTCCGGGTTACTGTTCACTATGAACAGTAACCGAGAGCAACTCTAGTTCAATACAAAACAATACAATATATATATATATATATATATATATATATATATATATACACACACATATAGGTGAAACCTCCCGACCTCGAATGAGTACTCATCAGCTCAAGCCATCTGTGCTGCCTCATGTTCAACTCTTTTTGAGTGAAGACGTACTTTAAACTTTTGTGGTCAGTGAAGATTTCCACTCGCTCTCCGTATAAGTAGTGTCTCCATAACTTCAAGGCGAAGATCACGGCCGCCAACTCTAGGCCGTGTGTGGGTAGTTCTTCTCATGCGGCCTCAACTATCGGGACGCATAGGCTATCATCTTTTTGTTCTGCTCTAACACACAACCCAGTCCTTTGCCCGAGGCATCACTCTAAAGGTGGAACCTCTCGACCCCGAAGGCAACGTCAAAATAGGAGCTGTCATCAGCCCCCTCTTCAACTCATCGAACACAGCCTGGCAGTCCTCTGTCCACACGAAATCTACATCCTTCCGAGTGAGCCTAGTTATCGTCTCCACAATCCGAGCGAAATTTTGTATGAACTTTCGATAATATCCAGCCAATCCCAAGAAGCTTCGTATCTCTGCCACCATAGTCAGAGTAGTCCAAGCTTCCACATCTGCGATCTTCTTTGGATCGACGGATATACCATCGCCTGTCATCACATGTCCAAGAAACTCCACCTTTTCCAAGAAAAACTCGCACTTCGAGAGTTTCCTATAGAGCTGCTCTTTCCTGAGGGTCTCTAACACGATCCTCAGATGTTCCTCGTGTTCCTTCGGTTTTTTCGAATAAATGAGTATGTCAGCGATAAACACCACTACGAACTTGTCAAGGTATGGATGGAATACCTTGTTCATCAAGTTCATGAAGACTACCGGGACTTTAGTCAACCCGACGACATTACCATAAACTCGTATTGTCCGTACTTGGTCCGGAAGGCCGTCTTCGGTATATCCTCTTTCTTCACCTTCAATTGATGGTAGCCCAACCTCAAATCAATTTTCGAGAACACCCGTGCGCCGCTCAATTGATCGAAGACATCGTCAATTCTCGATAATGGGTATTTGTTCTTGATGGTGTGATTATTCAAGTCTCGATAGTCGATGCACATCCGCACCGTACCGTCCTTCTTCGGCACAAATAGAACATGAGATCCCCATGGCGACGAGCCCTCTCTGATGAATCCTTTCTCCAGCAATTCGTCGATCTGCTTCTTTAATTCCTCTGTTTCTTTGTTGTTGATACAGTACACCGGTTTTGCCGTTGGTTCTGTGCCTGGAACCAAATCAATAGCAAACTCGATGTCCCTATCCGGAGGCAATCCCGGTAAATCCTTAGGGAAAATATCTAGGAATTTCGCGATGATGGGATGCGGTGTCTCTATCCCCTCGATCATAGCTCCGCAAATAGCCCAGTGCCGCTGCTCTACTGCTCCTCTAGCGAACTCGAATGCTGACACCCCCGGGGGACTGAATACAACACATCCTCGGTGGCAATCTATACTGGCAATTTTTTTACTCAACTAATCTATACCGAGGACGACGTCGAAACTCGGTAGTGGCATTACGAGTAAGTTGGCGTGCAACTCTCTACCTTCCAAAGTGATGCGACGCCTTATGCAAATATCCTTGACTAGAATAGCACCTCCGCCCATCATAATTTTGCAAATACCACCCAATGGTTCCGATACTATGCTATGCTTGAATACAAAAGCTACAGAAATAAAACCGTAGGATGCACCCGAATCGAACAAAGTTATAGCTGAAAAGGAATCTAGTAATATAGAACCTGCTATCACGTCGTCTGGGGTAGGCTCCGGCTCCTCGACGGCCATGGCAAAAGCTCTGCCCTGCTGGGGTGCTCCTCTCTGCTGGTGCTGAGCGAACAGTTGCTGCTGAGTGGGTAGTGGGGGACCTCGTGGCTGGGGAACTGCTGGTCCTCTCGGTACTGGTGCTGTCTCGCATCCTGTCCGATTAGGACCAGTAAGTAGTCTTTCAGCTGGTGCGATGGCAATCCACAATATAAACATGCTCCGAGTCTCTTCCTGCAATCGTCCCAATTGTGTTCGCTCTTTCCACAATGAGTGCATTGCGGGACCTGCTGTAACTGTCTATGCGGCTGCTGCATCTGGGCTTGGACTGGAACTCGGTTCTGCTGATAAGCTGGGGTTTTACCAGCAGGCTGGAACTACTGCTGATGTTGGTGCTGAAAGACCTTCGGCTAGAACTGGGGGCGCTTTGCCGGGGCTGATTGGTTGTTGCTTCCTCCGAAAGTATCTCGACTCCTCTTCGGTCTGTAATTCAGCTCTTCTTCTACTGCTTGGGCGACCTCCAAAATCTTCTCGTAAGTAGTGGCTCTGCTGGTGGCGATGGCTAAGCGAATCTCGTGAGATAGCCCCTTCCTGAATCTTCTCGACTTGCTCTCTGGGGTGTTGACCAAACTCTCCGCAAAACGGCTGAGACGAGAAAACTCCGCAGTGTACTCGTCAACGGTGAAATTTCCTTGCTCCAAGTGCTCGAACTGACTCACCAATACCTCTCGAGCTACATCGTAAAAGAACTACTTCTTAAATAGCTGCTTGAATTCTTTCCAAGTCACGTCTGGGACAGAAAATCGGGGCTCGCCTTGGTACCACGTCCGCGCGATGTCGAAAAGCTGCCCACTAACTGACTCAATCTTTAGATCTTCTGGGACTCGGGCCATCTTCAGGTATCGCTCCACATTCTCCATCCACTCATCAGCGTAGAGAATTCCCTCTGTCTCATGGAACTCCTTGGGCCTGAGGTCTATGAAGTTTTTGGAGGTTCCAGAGTGCGGCTGAGGAGCATCTCTAATCTGAAGAGCCTCTCTCAAAGTATCGCAGAACATGTTGGCTTGTTGCTGGAAGATTCCCAAGAGGGTAACATTATCCAGTGCCGGTGGCGGGGGCAAAACAGGTGCCGGGTACATCACTGGTGCTGGATGTATGGTAGGTGCTGGGTACATAACTGGTGCCTGATGCATCATAGGTGCTGGATATATGACTAGCGCCAGATGCATCGTAGGTGGCGGGTATACTACTGGTGCTGGATGCATGGTAGGTGGAACAAGTGCTGGGGGAGGAATGGGTGCTGGTACTGGAGTCTGTGGAGGAAACTGCAGTGGTGGTGGAATGTCGTCCCTGCGGAACCTTGAGTACTGCGGCTGAGTCGGGTCGCCCTGGTGAGTAAGCTGGCCTCGCTGCATCGGTGGGGTCCCGTAGGTAAAAAATCTGCCAACGGTCGGTGGAGTGGTCAGTGCAACATTGTTCCTGTCTTGCGAATACATTGGCGAAAAGTAAGGAAAATCATTAGACAGTAGAAAGATTCAAGCAGGATGCATAAAGAGTACTTGAAGTCGAGTATAGAAGTCAATAACGTAGTTTAAACATGTGGGAGATGGTCCTTAAATTCCTAATCCCATTCCTAGATACATGCCCGCAGTAGTACGACTAACTTAAGTACTACCACGGTTTCGCTGTCTTTGTAAAAACTGACCTGCATGGGCCACCATAAAAACGTGTCACGACCCGCACCCAATAATCGGGCAAGAATCGAGTGCACGCCCAGCCTACACCGCAGTGTCGATGGTAGAACACTGTAACAATATGATGAACAACCACATAATATTAGTATGTACTCCAATTGGGAGACAACAACACAAGATCACAACTCACTGGTGGAAATAGAGAAGATATATATAACTGATCTCAAAATGAATGTATGAAGTCCACAGATAAATCAACTCCCAACTACAAGTCTCAAAAATCTAATGTCAATCTCCACTACAATATCTCAAAATGTCTAAAAACATCTAAGCGAGGGAAGCGGGGTCGGTTGCTGCAAACTCCTTATGAAAGGTATAATCCGCCTCAGCGACATCTCCCAAATAAGGGCCATACTGCTCAGGGCATAAATCCTCGTCATAATTACCTAAAATTTTAGGTTACCCAGTCAGGATGGAACGAGTACAGTTCACTGAATGCAGTTCCAATATATAAAAATGACCATAAGACAGAGGTTACACATTAATTATATTGTTTGAAAGTAAGCAGAAAAGATGCAAGAAAAGACAGAAAAATCAACAGTAAATAAATAAATTAAAAATACCTTCCCAACTGTTAGAAGTACCTTTGATATGTGACCAGTCTGGGATACTATACCGCGAGGTCTACTTGCATGAAAAATAAACAATGTCTACGAGGTCTACATGCAGAAATTAAATAATGTCTACGAGGTTTACTTGCAGAAAATAATCAATGTCTACGAGGTCTACTTACAGAAAATAAACAATGTCTATGGTCGGGTCACACATCCTTGGTACTTCTCATTCCCGACCCAACAAATTATGGCAGAATATAAAAAAATGACAAAAACTACGTAACCAATGGCCAACAGTAAAATATAGTGAGAATCAATATCGAAAACAAACAATAAACTGTACTCACCTATCGTCCTGAGCTGATGGTGCGGGCCTGGTGTCAAGCTCGAATCCAGTTGACCTATTTTATAAAGTTATAAAAATAAATGAGCAATCCACTAACAAGACTACTCTACCTGCTAATTCACCCTCTTGGTTAGTGTCTATCCCATTACCTTTTATACTTGTACTTCATATAACCAGCATAAGCCCCCTTAGTTTCTTATTATTGATTTGATAGCAGATTTCAAATTGGTATATTAGCCTCTAGCCATCTTGGATAAAGGGGAAGGTTCACTAGCCTATTTGTGTACTCTGGTGTAGGAAACAAATCTATAGGCTTGAATTGGATAATTCTGCTACAGGGGATTGTGCCAGGTTTAGGCCATTACTCCATAGCACTCTATACTGGAGTATCCATACCTACCCTCATAAGTCGGTTTGAACTTCAAACTATAAAGGGGTCTACCTACAGGTATCAGGTTTTCCAAGATACCTATTGGTGTAACAGGTCAAACTAGATGTGTACAGTAGTTTTTCTAGTGGATACACAAGGACTTCATGTGGCAGCATCATGCCACAACCAAGGATAATCCAGTGCAATGTACCCATGTCTAAAGTGCAACATGGCTTCAGTGTACTGTTACAAGGTATAGGTTTCCTTGTACTTGAACTAGGTGCCAGGTCAATGTAAATCCCTATTTCGATTTGCCAAATACCAACAAGTACCTGGCTATATAATGGCTTCTAGCAATGGGTTGTACCCTACCCTCATTTTATTAATTCCTGTGTACTCTAGTTGCTATCCAACCCCCATATTGGTAACCTCTATTCTAGCTAATATCCTTTATATCATACTTTATCATATTCTATATGGCTAGAGTTGTACTGCTACAGGTCGCTCTTAGGGTTGATTTTCTTTAACCAAAAGGCTCCCTGAGACTGGTCCTGGCCGATACCTATTAGTATCCCAACATACAAGAGATACTAGCAGTAGGTATGACACATACTCGTAGTGTCACGACCCGCACCCGCTTTTCGGATACGAGACGTGTCCAAGCCCAGCTTACGCCGCAGTATCGGCGTTAGTACGCTGTCTATGATAAGCATTATCCATACAAGTACACAGTTCACACTTATCATCCACAACTAATTTATAACAAAAGATTAAACTCAAGTCACAATAAATAATTTAAAGAAAGATCCACTACAACTCAGCTAGTATCGGGAACAAACCCGCTAAAATAAATATAAAACCAGTGAAACTAAAGTTCGCTAAGCACACTAGCTAAGAATAATATGAAAAAGAATAAGAAAGAAATATGCTACTCCATATCAGTAGAAGAAACCAGCATATTGGTAACGTCAGTGTCACCAAGATACGCACCATAAACCTCGGGGGAAACCACGTCGTCTAAAGCTGAAAAATAGTTATCCAGTCAGTATTGGAGCAAGATCACCATAACACTACGCTACACAATATAATATGCAAGAACACAAAATAGCAATAAGGAAAAGATGAATATGATATGATACAACAGAGACCACTATATCTTGGAAAACAGTTTAAGAGTACAATTATGACATGGAACAGTTGAAAGTATAATTAAGACACGAAGACAATACAAGAGAAAGATGAATATAGGACAAACCTCTGGACAAAATGTCAATACGAAATAAATCACGTGTATGGTGTGTTTTAGAATACAAGTGTTTAGCAGTCGGTACGTGAGGTGCAGCGACTGCTATTAACATTGACATTGGGGAAAAATTGTACATTGCGTAGACCACATGAATACTAGTTGTATTCCCCCTTTCGACTCTCTCACAAGTAAACATAATCACTTTAACATTAACTTTAACTTTAAACATTGAACATTGAACATTAAAGATTGAACATTGAACGAAAATATTAAGTGAACATGTATGGTTATGGTAACAAGTATAACTCTCGTGCACCAATGATATAGAAGACAAGACTATCAATTTAAGGAAAAGAATAACATACAACATAAAATAAAGCCAACATAGATCATAGTGATACTTGCCTTGCTCCGCTAGATGATGAAGTCACAACTCAAACATCGTAGACCGATCTACCCTGTCACATAAATAACCATAAGTTAGATATTGAAAATCCCTCTACAAAAACCCTAGAAAGTGGATAATGGTTTGACATAACTAATTCTATTTAATTCTGGAATAAATATAAAAACCTAATTTAATCTAATATAATCTGAAATATAACTTAAATAAGAAAGTCTGGCCAAAGAAAGTCATGTTTCCAATTTTGAAAACCATGGCACGCAAATCGAGGCGTGCCATTGACTATCTAGTCAAACATTATGAACTCTAGATTTTGAAATGCACCTTGGTTGATTTTAGCGCCACGAGTGCGCTGGAATCAACCGTGCCACAAATTCAGATTTTGGTTAAATGATATTGCCGTTATGGCTAATCGTGACCAAAACGGTGATTCACTGATCAATTCTGAGTTCAACAGAATAACTAAAATACTATATGAACGAATTAATTTTTGGGAAAATACATGTCGTAGAGATCTGTTTTAACTTTTCGAAACTTCAAACTGTTCGTGATTCGGATTCCTGGTTCTCCCGAAATTTCGAAAACAATAAAATGTGTCAAATTTCGGACAAGCAACACTCTACGAATTTTCCAAAAATTTAGGTTCAGAAATTACGAAAATAAATTAGATATTCAGAAAATATACCTCAATACGCTTCCAATAAAACAAACGGCGTGCGAAAAGCTCTTCTGGTTTGGCGGCAATCACTTCGGGAAGTTGAAGGACTCGTAGATAAAACATATCTCAAAATCGGCAGGAATTTAATTAGGGTTGACGAATATAATAATATATATAAAGGAGAGAGAGAGAGAGAGAGAGGCAGTTTACTGTAGCAGTTGGCACCGACAGGTGGGACCCCCCTGGGTGAATGACTGGGTAATTAATTATTTTTATTCAGAAAATCATTTAAAAATCATTTTAAGTCCAAATAAATCAAAATAAATTGCAGAAAAATCCAGAAAAATTCTAGAAAATTCTAGAAAATATTTCTAAGTGTCTATAATCTAAACAAAATATTTTAACATAAAATATCATCGTGTGACCTCACAGTAAATTCTAAAAACTTATAAAATATAAATATTATATGTTTTAATTATCTAAAAATTCTAAAAAATCTAAAAAAATCCAAAAAAATCCTAGAATATTCTAGACCATATTTATAACCTAGTAGAGCCTAAATAAAATACTAGGTCCCAAAAATAACTTCGAATGGCCATATGGTAAATCATGAAAATCAATACTATATACAAATATTCACAAAATAAATATTTAAAAATATCTAAAATATCTAAAAATCATAATAAACTATAAAATAGCTATATAATGTTTATATAACTAACCTAAAGGCTATATAACCATAAGATGGTCCTAACTTACTTGTGGGCGTAGGCATGACATCCTATGATCATAGAAATCAACCATAATCTAATCAAATAAAATTTAAAAAAAATCCATAAATTTTTAATCGGGGTGGCAGATGCCACATACTATCCCCCTTAGAAATATTTTTGTCATCAAAAATCAAACACACAAGTTTATACATAAATATAGTAATATATGCAAGCAATCTTCTGTGGCAATCTAATAACAATTCTTATAGTAAGTCATGGGAGGGTTATTATTGAAAAAGAAATCAAACTATCATGGCCATAGGGGAATACTTCGTGTCTTCGATTGCTTTTTTTTAAAGAAAAAAATAGGTGACGAAAAACAATAAGAGTTCAAGGGAGATGGAATCGATTTGCAAATATGGATTTCAAGGGCGATTGAATAGTTCAAAAGTGAGTTGTCAAGATCGTTGCGGTTGAGATCCTAGAGGAAAAATTTAACTATATCTCAATTCATGTAGAATAATCATACAAAGAGCGAACCAAGTGCACTATGTTGATCAGACCATCATGCACCGGTTTTGATTAGACAATACATTAGTGGACATGCCCAGATAACATATGTCTTGAACAAGCTCGATAAAAGGATGAGCTTGCAAAAATAGGCTATTATAGCTGTATTAGTCAAGATAGTTAGAATTATGAGTACACGGGAAGATGAAGAAGGTGTGAATAGTTCAAGTTCTTCAAATAAAATCTAAACTCATCCGGTGTTTGTGCATATACATTCGTCCTATTGTCTTCTTGTCTAAGGCCATGGTTAAGGTCAAAAGGAGTGTTAGGTCGTGAGGCATTCTATCCAACTTATACGAGTTAAACTAGTAATGTGATGGGACAATGTAACATGTCTACCTAGCATGACTCACTTTCCCAACCTTTATCAAGCACGAAAGAAGGGATAAGAATTACGATAGAAGGAATCAAGCAAGATGCAAATCAAAGCAGTCAGACGAGAGTTCAAAAATAGAATCGAGGAAGAAGGTCAGGTATGTGGATGAGATCCTAGACTCTAATACTATATGTGGATGATGTAACTCTCCTAGAAGTTATTCTAAGTCCTATCTTCAATTCTATTTGTAGGCACACAACTAGTACAACTAAGTTAAAGTAATAACCGTGAGTTCGCAACCTTATGCAAAACTGGACCTGCATGGGCCACCATAAAAACTTGTCACGATCCGCACCCACTTTTCGGATACGAGACGTGTCCAAGCCCAGCCTACGCTGTATTATCGGCAGTAGTACGCTGTCTATGATAAGCATTATCCATACAAGTACACAGTTCACACTTATCATCCACAACTAAGTTATAACAAAAGATTAAACTCAAGTCTCAATAAATAATTTAAAGAAAGATCCACTACAACTCAGCTAGTCTCGGGAACAAATCCGCTAAAATAAATATAAAACCACTGAAACTAAAGTTCGCTAAGCTCACTAGCTAAGAATAACACGAAAAAGAATAAGAAAGAAATATGCTACTCCGCATCAGTAGAAGTAACCGACATATTGGTAACGTCAGTGTCACCAAGATACGTACCATAAACCTCGGGGCAAACCACATCGTCTAAAGCTAAAAAATAGTTATCCAGTCAGGATTGGAGCAAGATCACCATAACACTACGCTACACAATATAATATACAAGCACGCAAAATAGCAATAAG